>JAODUP010000649.1:87500-237678 GCA_025642065.1 Paralvinella palmiformis | reverse complement strand
ATTATGTATTTGGCTGGAAAGAATTATGTATTTTTAAAGACGTAAATCTGTTACATCCATAGAATAATTTATTGTTAAGCACCTTAGCGTAACCTTCTTACAGGTTATATAGGTCGTTATATAAATTTCGTATATTATTATTATTATAATAATTCACAGCTATTTTCCAGCAATTTGTGTTAATCGATGTTTATTTCAAACAAAACTGGGTAGTGGTAGATATTAACCGAATATTATGTTTCCCAGTATTAGAACATGTAAGTTCCGGAAATTCCAGTCCAATTAAAATATATCTTAATGGCTAAATAATTTTATCGAAAAAATACGTTTTCTGAATAATATTGCAATGGACAATTGCCGGTTGGAATGGGTTTGTAGATCTAGAACCGAAATATGCCATTATTTGGCTTCACATTTTAAAATACGATAGAAAACATAAAGATGGTAGGGTAGAACAATTACACAAAATACACTTGACGATTACAGACGTGACTTGGCTCTTCTCAGAAATCTACAAAATAAGTTTGTCGAAATAAAAGTGAGTTCCAAACTGTGTAAAGATCATTGGAAATATCAATACTAATTATCATAGATTATAGGTAGTTTAATGAATATTACAGTACGTACGAAGATAGATCCGAAACTGTACAAATTTACTCATTTCAGAAGGAAAAGAAACACACGAAAGAAATATAAATTAAATAGGTTGCTACCAATATATTAATACTTTTTTAAGTATAAAAATGTCATTCCTCGCGTAGTAATTAATTAAATGGTGTAATAGTCACAACAAAAAAGCTAAAAACTAGAAATTATTATGTTAATAACGTCAAATTAATTTATAACTGTTAGTAAACTATCGCTAAGACATATTTCTCTAATGTTTTCAACATAGCTGATATGTGTTTCATTATTCCTAAGAACAAAAACATGTTTTAATGGTACTTTACTATACTGAGCCATTGTATTTAGATGTCTTCTGAAACTTCTAAATAGTAATAATAATATACTTATTATTATTATTATTATTAATGTTATTACTATTGGTAATATTGGTATTACTATTCCTGTTGTTGTTGTTGTTGTTGTTTTTGTGGTTGTGGCTGTTGTTGTTGTAGTTCTTGAATAATATTGATAACAATCAAACTCAAGAAGTACAGTTTAGTTTCAAGTCAAAACACTCAACCACACAATTGTCATAAGTATTTGTAACTTTTGTTGATATCTATAACAGAAAGGACTGCTTAGTATTTATATTGACAATGAACATTTATATTAAATGTTCAGGCTGTATAACGAGATAAAGTAGGGTTCGTGTTATTGGTAATTTATTCTCATCATCGTCATCATCATCATCATCATCTTCAGCCATGTTCAGACAACTGGAGGATAAAACCTTAGAATGTTCCCTACAAAGTCTCGATTTCTTGCTCTCACGTACCAGTGCACATTGCCCCAGTTCTCCTCTAGGTCATTTCTCCCCCCCCCCCCTTCGTTGCCTTCCTCGATTTCTTTTGTCAACTAATAAGACTAAAGGAAGATGTTTATCCAATGCGTCATCATGGCATAAAAATTCACTTTTCATTATTTGTTATTATTTGGTATATACGAGTAATATGTTTCGGCTATAGTGTCGCGTAGCAGTACATCGTAAAATATGTTTGTTATAAATCAACAAATAACCTTTCATCACAAACGATTAATCAATTTGTGTCACCATATTATTAATACTTAGGACGTCTTTAACTGTTAACTATGTCAGAAATGTAAATATTCATACCTATAATTATTTAGCTAATGTTTGTGTTTCCGACAACAATATTAATAACTATCTAATTTACCCATAATGGAATAATTTGTATGGCCTTTCGTACAGATGTTTGTGTGATAATCCTGCTGAATAACATTTTAGGAATTGTTATAAGGAGAACGCATTCGAGAGAGTTGGAGCGGGCTAATATAGCTATACAGGAATATAGGAAAGTTTGATATTTTTAGCTGAATATCATTAGAAGTATAACTCCCAGTACATTCAACTCTGGTGATATATTTGGTACCTCGTTGTCTGTAGCTACCAGTAAATAGAAGCAGTGGATTATATCACATTGGTATGTGTGTGTGTGTGTGTGTGTTTGTATGTGTATGTGTGCGCATACGTGTTTGTGTGCGCGTGTGCATGTGTGGGTATGTGTGTTCATAGGTATGATCAGGTAATATATATTGATTTATGTGCATATTATACTGAGTGTTGGCAAGATATTTTGTTCTTTAAATATTCATTTAGATTGGGAACTCTTTCTTGTACCTCTAACCGACTAGAATTATCAATGGACTGACCCTTTTTATTTTGTTAATTGTAGACATTCATATGTTCTGAATTGTAAAGTAGTTTTAAAAATATATCACAAATTTCTATATACAGGTAAACTCATAAATGATTCCTTCCTTCTCAGTCATTGCTGTTCGTTATTGCCAATTCAGGTCGTCACTCGACTCTTTGATTTGATGTTGATTTTCCGTGTGTATATGTCGTCATATATGTTGATGTATTAACATATATAAAGGATGGCAATTGTGGTCTGGAATGAGATATTATTCTGAAGGTCAGATTTATCTGTGTAAAGAAGAATCGTATACAGAACGTTCTCTGGGTGTATCTGGTTTCTTAAAGATGCGACTTAGCATCGTTTTGTGAGGCTTCAGGCTTTGATGGTAGGATGTATTACCAGCATATATAATCTGGATCTAGATAAGTTGTAAGATATGTGGAACCTGTGTGGATTGCAATTAATTTGTTTGATGAGATGTTCGTATACATGTATTGACGTTTCTTGGTGAGATGTTACTAACCTTCTAATGGGGTTTTTGGTGAGATGTTCGTACCACATCTATTGACGTTTGTTGATGGGATGCTGGTACATATCTAATGATCTTTGTTGATGGAATGTTTGTATATATCTAATGACCTTTGTTGAAGGAATGTTTGTATATATCTAATGACCTTTGTTGAAGGAATGTTTGTATATATCTAATGACCTTTGTTGAAGGAATGTTCATATACAAATAATGATATTTATTGATTGGATGTTCGTACATACATATCTAATGGCGTTTATTGATGGGATGTTCGTACACATATAATGACGTTTGTTGAAAGGATATACATGTAATGATGTTTCCGTCGCCAGCCATATTGAACAGCAGTTATAACGACCTTTGCGTGATTATCCTTTTGACGCATGGCCTGTATCATCAACAAATTGTCATCATTTCTCTCTCTCGGTTTATCTCTAAATATGTGTGTGTGTATGCGTATGTGCGTGTGTGTATGGCTATGTGTGTGTGTGCATGCGCGTGTTTATGTGTTCGTGTGTGTTCAAATTAGCGACAACTGTTCATACTTAAGTGAGGGACTATTTTTAAATTAAAATAATATTTATAAAAAAATAAATGTGGCATCCCTTACATTTCCTATTTTCCTACTCTGATCTTTTAGATAAACCTTACATATAGAAGTATCCTCCCTGTGTGCGCAGATGTGATCATTCTATAAAGCTTTGTTTACTCTCTGACATACCCGGAGGGCAATGGCCAAGCTGGCTACACTATGAATATCTGGCATTGTAATTGCTAGTCATAACATCTGACCAGCAGTGGTTTATTTTGGAGGATTTCCCACATATCACACCTGGTATCCAGAATATAATTGTGTGTGGTGGGGGCGCGGTGTGTGTGTTTTGTGCTACACATAACAAAGGCATAGGCTAAGCTTTTCGTGATATTTGCAAAGCTCATTGAATTGTGACCAAGTGACCACTACCTAGATAAACATTGTATTCCTATCTCCATCTTTATATATATATATATATATATATATATATATATATATATATATATATATATATATATATATATATATTGCTTTGTTTACTAAAGTAATTATCAGTGCTTCAGAGCTTCAGGAAACATTATTTTATATAAAGTTTTCTTACGCTTGCTAGAAACCAAGGACTAGTTCCTAGATGTTTGTGCTAAGAATAAGCTGTGATAATTCTATATTCTATCAACTTCTTTTTGTTGGAGAATTTTATAATGTTAAATGTTTTTAATTAATCCTGATGTCATTATAGTCATTATTGAAAACTGGTGGCACAAATGGGACAACTTCATCATTTTTGGATGGTTTTGTAGCATCCTTATATTTTTAAGACCCCTATCCATACGAAAACAAAAATACATTTGTTTAATATCAATATCATTAATAAAAAGGTAAAACAATCATTTAGATCAGGTTATATGATCTGAATACGTTATGTATTTAGATGTTTTTGACAAATATTTGTAAATATATAAATTTAATGATATTATGAAGAGAAGCTTCATTCCTGACAAGGGGAAGAAGAAAATGCTGTCAGCGAATTAGAACGTTTTCTAAAGGACATAAAGATCTGGAAGAACAATAACAGACTCGAAATAAAGTAATTTAAATATATATATATATATATATATATATATATATAAAACCGAGTACTCGCCTTGATTATAAATAACTGGTGGAGTTTTGAATCTTTATCAATAACGATAATGTACAACTGCATAACACACTAACCAAACACCACTTGAGCCAGCACCCAATTGAATCACTTACCGACCTGCTGGATTATATGAAGACTTCAGCAACAAAATCGGTCGGAGAGCTCAAAAGAAGGAACAGTACACAACATACAGCAAATTCCACAGTGACCAAGCTGTCAGAGCAACAAAAAGATCCCAGGCTTAAGATCTACCAACACGGTAAACGTGAACACCGCACTGCTATTCCGAAAGAGCGCAACCACATCCAAATGTATGAAGGAAGTTGCAGAGGAAGAGGCAGACGCTCTAGCAAACCAAATCAGCTAAACCCATGACTGTCGTAAGATGTTTCGTGCAGCAAAGCAGCTCATGGGAACAGACAACGGCAAAGCAAGAGCCATCAAAGACTGATTCCAGCAGCAGTTTACTGACCAACAGGACGAACTGCTGTAGCCGTTTGAAGGCATACAACGGCCCCTTCAGACCCGTATAACAAAGGATGAAGTTAAGACCGTCATTACCGCACTCTAAAATGAAGGGCCGCAGGTCCAGACGTCACCAACAGTGAGCTCTTCAAGCAGTCGAGCAATATTGTCTCCCGTCAACTGGCCAAAATCTGCAACTCATCGTGTGAATACCACGTGTCCATAGAGACACTAGGAGCAGAAACACTCATCACCCTGCCCAAGCCAAGGAAATCCATAAGTCCAATAACCAACCTCCGACCGATAGTCTTGCTGAACAGCATAAGAAAAAGTCAGTGGATCATCACTCAATTTCATGGTAACTGAAGGGATCGAACAGATGAAATGGGCAGAAGTGTGTGCGGATATGAATTCTATAGAGAACTTTTAGTCCGAAGTAACACGCACTATGCATGCAATTAGCCTACTAATCTGGCTGATTTGCGACAGGCAGTCATTGATGCATGGCAGGCTCTGCCTCTGCAAACCCTGACATTGAACTGTGATTCGTCTGCCTCATTGAACACTCTAAATAATTAGAATGTTTAAAGTCAACTTCCTAACAAATTCCTGTTTTCCTAACGGCCCCATATGTCGTATATTTAGCATTTTGGCAATAATAATCATATTTCATTATATTCACCATGATCCAGAATACACATAGTCTGTGAAATGCATCAATATATTCCTCGTGGAGTAATTATATTGATAAATTCATAAAATTCACATATTCTGATACTTTAGCTGGAAAAACATAATTCTAAATAAGAAGTAACAAACAATAAAATTACTTTCCATATATATTTTCAAGTCTGTATTTTTCTCAATTTCGTCGATGTCTCCATAACAGAGTATTATACGTCAATTCAAACAAATAATGCAGAGACAAGATCAAGGTCAATATTTTCAAAACACATAAGCTTCACCTTGGCGCTGAAAATTTGTTGGGGGGGAACAGTTTTTGATACATAATTATCTGCTGACCTGATCCTATTTCTGAACTTGTTTAACATGCGTCCGTCCCACCACCTCCCCCACTTCCTGCAACGGAGAGTGGTATGCCAGTTACATAGGTTTTTAGGGAGCCAGTGCGAAAACAGTTCAGGGTACATCTGTCCTTCAATTTCCTTTTTTTGCTGAAACATATTTTCCCCACAATACATACGATACAGTATACAAAGAATAGTAATTATAATACAATATTGTGAAAGAATCGTCTATTTAAGATTTCATTTCATGTTCAATATACTTACCGTATATTAAAATACCATATATATAATACCTCATAATTATTATTTATATGGGCTACTTGTGGTTTCAACCCAGTAAATAAACAAAATGTTCCAGATCTAGTTTTATTTTAATAAAATGCACGCTAATGGATCAAATAATTTAATTTGTGTCAAATTATTCTTAATAAAGATACAACTTATACGTCATCATTTGATGGGTACTGAGGGTTCCGTTGTGTCCTGTTTATCCTTCCATCCCTCCCTCCATCTCTCTTTTCATCCCCTCATCCATCATCCATACGGATGCTTGACAACTCTGCCCCGGATTACAACTCAGGTCAGACAGCTCCGCCCATACCGAAGAAAGGTCGGCATCGCTTAAGAGATGTCATGCGTATAGGATATGTCTGCCCCAGCTAAGAAATATATCGGCCCCGCTGACGAGACAGGTCGGCCCAATGGTTAGTGATACGACCCCAGTGTGTTGTATTAATCAGCAACATGGGGCGGAGCTAGCGTCAGGCATAGGCCAATGAATGGCACGATTGAAAGAGCAAATTTCAATTGATTGATAGTTTTGTTGGTGACATTTGTCAAAGGTATTTTTAATCAAATCAACAATAAGAAATACAATGTAAAGAAATAAAGTTGATAGAGAGACGGTAATACAAACTCCCAAGACACAGCATGCATATGAATAACCACCAGAATCATCCATATTACTACGTCTCTGTATTTTCTTCTTCGAGGGGATTTGCATAAAAACAATATACACTTCATTAATATGCAGATAATCACCAAACTCAAGCAAATTGTATTGTTCTTATAAGTCAACTAATTGGAGATTTAAGCTTACAATTATATTTAAAATAGTATAGAATGCCAAGTTATGATGCGCTAAATGTTTATACTATACAGTTGTTACTCAGATGATGTATATACGAATGATTCGCGGAGATGAGAACGTGAACTGGCGTTGTGCACAATACACAAATCCTTCCGATATGGATGTCGATACAGTCGAAGTAGTAGATATAGCAGGAGGCGAAAGAATAACTCAGCTTCCTTCAGCCTAACAGCCAACTTTGAAATCCCTCAACTCGTGGAAGGGGATATATTTACGAAATACGGTTCTGGATATATTAAACATTTTTCATGTAATAAATCGTTAGATATAAATGTCACACACGAACTATATAATATGCTTTCGCTGAGTACTTTTCTCAAGATCCAGTTTTATTTCCAAACGTTCTAGGACATTGAATGACCTAAATTGTGCCGATGTGTCGTTAAACAACATTAATCTATTCATACATCCACTCAAGATCCAGACGCTGCTGTTGGTTCCATGAGTCACACTTTAATATACTGTGTGTGTGTGTTTGTGCGTGTGCGTGGGTGTTTTAGTTGTGTATAATAAGGCACAGGCACAGGGAATCTCGAATCGTGAATTCAAACTCTGGACGTTTCTTCAGGGGACTAAATCCAGAGTGGCGACTTAAAGCAAAAACAAAAAGCGAATCACCTACAGCCGTGGAGTTTGAGAGTAGAACACCCAAGTCAGATCACGGCAGTAGTGAGAATGCATAGGTTAATTATTTAAGCAGCCCTATTTATAGCTATTTTTCAATTGCTGTATCTTTCTTCAAAGCAATACTATATAAACCATATAACCCAATTGTCACTGTCTTCAAAGATCAGTGTTTACAACGGGCAGGCGTCATGAAGCGACTACTATTAAAACTGTTTATCTTAATTGCTATTAAAAGAATGACATCTGCGCTGAAGCAGACCGTAATAGCGCATCATAGCTTCCGTACTGTTTGAACTATGCTGTCATGTTCAAACCTTACCTAACGTCTGCTATTGTAGTTCTTATATGTTATTTATGACAAGCAGATTAGAGCGAATCTTGAATGTCATAGTACAAACTGGACATAACTGGACATAGGAAAGATAATTCTATTCCCACATACAACCAAAGTGAATTTTATATGCAACTAAAGTTGTTATATAAAACACACCAACCGCGCGAGCCGAGCCGTGTCCAATGCCACCGCTCGAGATGCAATGTAGTGTTTCTATTCCTGAGTCAAGAGTACATGCTCTAAGAGCGTACTGTGTCTGCTACAGTCATTGAAATGCTGGATAGCCAGACCAAACACTTAAATGGCGTCCCTCCAAAGACGCAAGTAGTGCACGAAATATACAGTTCTAGATCAACTTTTCTTGACCGGGAAATATGGTCTCCACGCATAGAAAACGGAACTTTCTCAACTATAAAACACACCAACCACACGAGCTGTGTCCAATGCCACCGCTCGAGATGCGATGCAGGGTTTCTATTCCTGGGTCAGGAGTACATGGTTTAAGAGCGTACTGTGTCTGCTACAGTCATTTAAATGCTGGATAACCAGGCCAAACACTTAAACGGCGTGCCTCCAAAGACGCAAATAGTGCACGGAATATACAGCTCTAGATACACTTTTCTTAGAACGCATGGACCTGGAAACATACATTCTCCACGCACAGAAAAATTAACATCTTAACCGCAGCATAATATGCCTTATGATATTTGCTGGAGGGTCAAATATACATGAACATTCACACGCACGGCACATACCGCACACACGTACACACATATGTATGTATGTATGTATGTATGTATGTATGTATGTATGTAACTGGCATCTATTTAATAACATACGTAACCTTGTTACAAACATACAAACACAGATACTTGTACGCACCAACACAACCACATGAAGACAACCAAGTCGAGGTTCAAATCCAATTAGTATTATTATTGTATCTGTGGAATGTCTCTTCGCAACATATGAACCTCTAAATAGGGGATTGGCCATTGACCTATGTCTCACATGACCCACTCACTCACTCACCCTTCCTCTCACTCACTCACTAACACTGCCGGAGTGCTAAAGTTTCTTCTTCAGAATAATTCCCTGATCAATCAAGCAGATAATGCCTTAACCCATTATTAAACGAGAACAAGCACACAAACAAACCATATGACTCTGATTGTTTTGTTCCGTTGATGTTCCTAAATCCCAAAATACAAACCTTTCCTCCGACGTCCTTCAGTTTATTAGCAGCCCCATTGGATCGGTAAAAAACACTTTATGGGTATTGTTTAGTTTTTACCAGAACGCCAAATCCTTTATCCTGGACAGATCAGAAAGGCCAGAATCGTACAAAACATAAACCGAGTATGACATGTCATTAATTAACAAACAGTACTCGGATAACGAGTACGGTTTACTCAAATCAATTTATCAACCCGATTTACGGTGAAACATGAATTAATGATAAGCCTTAATTAACTAATAGTAGCCTCAATCAGTGAGGCTCACTTGGTTCAGGGTTCCTCAACTTTGATGATTGAATTAATTACAAGAGAGTGGACTGGCATGTCGTCCATTAGTATATTAGTGCATATATGATATATAAATCACATCCGGGTGGTAGGCATTGTCTATAATGCCTACAATGGCAGGACATATATTAGAGCTTTTGCCAGAGAAAAGACAATAATTAATTATGGATGAAAATGCCAATAAATGGCACGTGTATGAGCGAGTTCTTTTCCAATGTCATGAGTTTTCTTTCAGAGGATATGAATGTAATTACAAAATGAAAGCCGGATTGGTTTGCACGAATAGTTGCAATTAGTGTTTACGAACTGATCAAATAGAACCATATTCATCACTGTTTTATTTGGTGGTAGAAAATAGAACCATACCGAGTTCATTTCACTGTTTTATTTGGTGGTAGAAAAGTTTGATTTTTAGTTTTCAATGGCTTTCTTCGTATATCATTTCGTGATATTAGCTGATAATAAATAAAATATTATATATATATATATATATATATATATATATATAGAGAGAGAGAGAGAGAGAGAGAGAGAGAGAGAGAGGAGAGAGAGAGAGAGAGAGAGAGAGAGAGAGAGAGAGAGAGAGAGAGAGAGAGAGAGAGCAATACCTTCCTATTTAACCATTCATGGAACATAATTCGTCCACTTAGAGAGGTGTTTTAAAAGAATATTAAAATAAATTGAGAAAAGAGAGTGTTTCATTTATTTATTGCCAGGAGATGACATGTCTGTTTTACAGTAACAATAACATATCTCTGTCTGTGTTTGCCTGGGTGCCTGCATAAGTATGAACACTCATCTTAATTCTAAATGCTGTTTTTATCATTACACATGAAAAGTAGAATTTCGAGTGGAAAACGCAAACATAAAAGGATAACTGGGATTAAGCAGTAAAAGAAGCATCTACTATAATCATTGTTTGAAAAAAATGATTCCAAAATGCCTGGCCATTTCCAAACATGGTTATATACATATATATATTTACATACATATACGTTCATAAATCATGATACTGATGCGCTATAGTAAGGAAATCATGCGCAGTTAGTTTCTCTTCATAAATTATATTTTATAGTTATAAAAATACTATGAACAATTATCGCTGTACACCTATTCGTTTAGATTCTTGCTTCAGAACGAATTTATAAAGTATATTATCTAAACATTACAGTCATATGACTGTAATACGTTTAGTTACAATAGCATTTATGTTGTGACATCTACATATTAAATATATTCAACTTCATTATGAATCGCTTACCACGTAAACATTAATGTTCTAATGTTGTGTATGTTTACATTCTTATTGAAGTAATATAGATTTCTAAAATTACAAACCGTCGTTGCCTGCTTCTTACCCGTATATATATATATATATAAGTTAAACAATGCTATATCATTACAAATGTGTACTAAAATTATCTACCGCAATAGTAGATAAACTTCCTGCAGTTGAAGAACTCTGTAGATTCTGACTTGTATATTTGGCAGATTGGTTCGGCTTCTTGGTTATCTTTCTACAACAAAATGTTCGAGCCATACTCAGCCTGAATACAGGCATTAGTATGGCGTAGACGAATGGATTAGCACAAGAGTTGAGATTAGAAAGAAACACTCCCACTTTCTGGTAAGGTGAGTTCAGTTCGTAGGCCACAGCACCTGTATGACCCAACAGATAGAAGTGAAGATCGTAACCGATGGAGACGATGAAGATTACTGTCACAGTAATGGCGGTCTTCGTAACCTGAGTACCAGCTCGATCTATCAAATTTGATTGTCCCAAAGTGGTGTCCTTTTGTCTGGCGTGTAGCTTCCTGCTGATGATTCCATAAACAGTTGCCATAATAACTGCAGGCAAGAAGTAAGTTGTGACGTAGGTAAAGATAACATAAGCGAAGAAAAATCGCTCCATTATCGGTCCTTCAAACGCAAATTGATTTACACATCTGTCGTGTTCCAATCTTGTTTGCATAAACGAGCCATGAGTAATTAGGATACTTAAGACATGAAGAAACAGGAAACATAATGCTAACTTCCTTCCCGATATGTTGGCTAATTTGGCATGTTTGAAAGGATGTAATACGGCCAGGTATCGTTCAAACGAGATAACAACCAAATTGTATGTGGACAATGTAACAGATACCCAGTAGATTGCTTGACTATGCCAAACATGACAGATAAATAGGTCGATATACACAATGCCAGTCACCCAGTTGAATGGCTGAAGTATGACAATGGAGGCCATCGCACAAACACAACTATCTACAAACGACTGATGTCTAAATAAGACTAGAACCAGTCTAGAGAATCCAGTAGGACTGACGTACAAGGTAATAAGTGTTACAACGTTTGCCAAGAAACCAGTCAATGTAGATGCCAGTTGGACATAATTAAATATTGTTGACCACAAAGGATTATCTTCTTCCCCGGATCGTGTAAGATTAAATTCGTCTGTGATGTTCCAGGAGACGTTGCTGGTATTTCCCAAAGATGCATTATCTATGTTCCAAGGAACAATAGAACTTGAGACTTGGATTACTTCTGAGTTCTGTTTATAATTATTCTCCATTGTACTTACAAGTTTCATCGAGCTTGTTGCTGGCTGTAAGTCGGCTTTATGTTCCTTAGTTTCCTGTTTACCATCGAGTTTTGAAGACGCTAAAAAGATCATTTCTGATGTTACCGTATATGTTCCTTGACTGTCCAAATATCCTTCGGTGTTCGTTTTCGACAAATCACTTGCTGTTCCATTAAACACATATTCCCATTTGGTGACAGACACATTTTCCTGCATACTCAACACACAGATGTATGACAATATGAACATTAACTTCCTTGATAACATGTTTGCCAGATATAGTTATCGTTATCCTTTGTGCTTTCTCAATGTATACTGTGATCCTATTGCCAACAATAATAATAACCGGACAGACTATTCGGCCGTTTTCCAGACCTTGCTAATGCGGACGGATTTAACGGAGAATAATCAGTGCATGTAATATATATAACCTGCTCATGCCAAATGGATCGAAGGCGGAGCTACCAACGGAAACACACCCTAATATTAATAATTCCTCAGGTGGGCTGTTGCATATAATTATCAATTCGGAGCCAGGTCACCTTTTTCGAACAGCGCAAGGTTTAATATAAATGTCTAACATCCAACACCCCCCTCCCTCTCTCTCTCTCTCTCTCTCTCTCTCTATATATATATATATATATATATATATATATATATATATATATATATATATATATATATATATATATATTTTATATATATATATATATATATATCATATTATTTTAGTAATCGACTATATATATATATATATATATATATATATATATATATATATATATATATATATATATATATATATATATTTTAATATCAATTTTAACTGAATAATATTGGAGGTTTCACAACAACAGAGGATGGTATACTGCTTTCTTAAACTTTAGGCTATAATACCAATTACAAATACGACATATTATTTTGTTTATTTCAGCCAATTATTGTCCAATTCAAAAGTTATTAAATAATTTCACTTTCATTTGATTCTTCCTATTTGATTCTTCCCGGATCCCTCCTGGAGGGGACTTGTTACCGGCTCTAGCTGTCGCATATACTCTACCCGAGATACGGCTGGGTAGGCGAGATTCCCCCTTGGGGATAGTCGTCAATGATCCAAACCTTCTGCGGGTCGTTGATGGTGAGACCCTGGTTGACACTTCTCTAAATTCACCTTTTCCAATATCTGCTAGTCGATAGAACTCTCATATAAAGCCCCGATGCTTCCTTTGCCATTCTCGGTTGAAAGAGGCGCGATACCCACTAAGCTACCTCAACCTATAGCTATTTTTACGCCCCTCCCATACTTTGCAGCAACATTTATGCGTAACGCCGACGTGTATGTGGACGCGTCACAAAATGACAACGACCATGCAATATATATATATATATATATATATATATATATATATATATATATATATATATATATTACATTTAATCTGTATAATCAGGTAATATGTGTATTACTTCTCAGTTAGTAATATACGTATTAACTGAACATCTCAGGTAATATACATATTACTTGGTTAACACACACAGCTGTAATAATATATATATATATATATATATATATATATATATATATATATATATATATATATATATATATCTGGAGTATTATTATGTCATCTTAGCGAGTATTGAATATAGCTTAATCAAAATTCAGGTAATATTCATATTACTGGTATAACAATAACTGTATATAATAATAATAATAATAATAATAATAATATATATATATATATATATATATATATATATATATATATATATATATATATATGCTGGGAATATTTTACATCGCACTTATCTGGTATGAAGTCGCCACTGCTGCTCGTTCATTCTGCGATAAAGTGATATCTGTCATCTGCTATAATATGACACTATGACTGCAATAACATGTCACTATGACTCTTAGACTATGTCACTAGGACTCTTAGACTATGTCACCATGACTGTTATAATATGTCACTGTGACTATTATAATATGTCTCTATGACTTTTATAATACGTCACTATGACTAGTTTAATATGCCACTACTACTATTATAATATGTTATTATGATTGTTATAATGTGTCACTAAGACTGTAATAACATGTCACTATGACTCTGAGACTATGTTTTTGTTGAGGTAAGAATTGAGGCAATAAAGTTATCTAAATGAGTCTATTTGTTCAGCGTAGTCGTGAGTCACGTGTGAGAGATATCACTCTGTCTAGAAAAACTCAGTCTACAAAAACAAATCCCATATTTATGAAAATGAATATGATCAATATAAGAAATGATGGAGTTTCGCTGATAACCAAGACCAAGCCGCACATACTGACTAATATATACCGAATCCGCTGAAAATGAGTTATCAGCCGTATCCCGATCTGGCTAATTAGACAATCCTATTTATGGATCTAGGCTATCTTATAACACGGAGATGATGATAATAGCGCGTGGTTTTCGGATAATGCAACGACTGATAATTTCTATAAATAGAATGTATCCCAGAATACTTTGCCAAATCTCAAACAAACACCGTGTTGTCGCGATGCAACGGTTCTGTTCCAATTCTAGTATGACACATTTAGGGTCAAACAAATTACAGTTTATTAATGTATAGGCTTCAATAAATAGTGCTACTCCGGACTATTGATTTAACTCCAGCTATGATACTTAATTTATATCACATGAACGACTTATTTTGTTATAATTCCCTTAGAAACATATGTGAAGTATATTAATATCGAAGGACGCCTCCGTGGTCTAACTGGTAGCGCGTTGGATCACAGATCACCATCACCCGAGTTCGAACCTGGGCGTGGACATATATGAAGGTGTTTCATTTTGACTTCGCTTCTTAACCTTAGGAGATCGCTCGGCCTATTTAGCCTACCATGCGCACAAAAGTGTCCGTAAAACACCAATCATTATCTTATTAATATAGAAGGATCAGCTATTTATCAGAACAAAAACACAAGTTAGCGGAAACACACAGAATATAAGAACTACAACAGTCGAGTACATATATAGGGCATGGACAAAAGATTGGTACTTTAATTAATTACTAATCGAAAGATAGAGCTACATATTCAGCCAGACTTATTATGGAATATCTTATCTACAAAATTTTTAAAATTTTAATATTTTAAATATATATATATAAAATATATATATATATATATATATATATATATATATAATTTTTTTGGGTTGGCGGCCATTTAAAACTTTCGAAACACTGGGTTCTTTAACGTAAAGACAGAAGTTGGTCATAATATTGGACGTCAAGGCACTATAAATATTAAGTTGATAAATCGAAAACAATCGCTTTTCGGGAGTTGTCCTGATAAGGAATGTTTTCATATATAGTTTTTAATTAAATAATACTAATATATGTTTGTCTATTAGTTCATTGTTCATGTACGGTCGGGATGCAGAGAGGATTTCCATTAAACGTGTCCCAGCAATCCGGCCACATCGTAACTCTTACGATGTTAACTGGAAAGAACACCGCACATGAAGAACTATTGAGATAATCCGGTATTCATCCGGTTTCGCCCGAACATTTAGGGAACGAAATGCGCATAAACCCTATTATAAAGTTGATTAATTGGGTCGTGAGAAATATTCATTCGTTGTTACTCCTGACAACGATGCCAGAAAATGCCGGTCCTAGTTTTCACACACCAGGAAATCAAATAAATCTGTTTAAGCGATCAATTAACAACAACAACAACAATAACAACAACGACAACAACATTCAACACAGTCAGCTGCCAATGTCAATATTTACCGAGTAATACCTTGTCATGTATTTAACATTATATATTAAATACGCGTCTTTGTTATAATAACAATCAAAGTAACTCTTAAAAAAAAAATGTGCAAATTGATTTCAAATTAAACCCTAAAAGTTTACATTAAATAGCCTAACTAAATTATTTATTTCACGCTTTTAATTTGTCAAGCCGTACTTCAGATAATATCAACAGGAAGTCAGATAAACGTCGTCATAAGAAATGACTTACGGGGAGAAATGTTAATTTACTGTAATCCGTAATCAGAATCACTCACCTGAGTATTGATGCCAATGGTGTACACAATTAACAAATACAGTGATGATCCGCTAATCCGGACATCGCCTGTCCACCAAATGCCCCCTTCCGACAGATTTATCTCTGTTATAGATGACTCTTTATTCCAGCAAACTCGCATTCCGCGTTCCGACTCCGACACTTCATTTCGCCAACAAAATGTGACATTTGAATGTAGAGTGATCTCGATAATCTGACAGCAAGAAAATGTTGCCAATTTTTCCCGCTGGTTCAGTCATGCAAGACACACCGACGTGTTGTCAGTAATTGTTAATGAACCCGTCCACGCACGATGATTACTATATCGTAAGCAGTAGACCGATTCAATTACCCGTGAGGCTACCATTGGGCTGAATTTCATACTACAGTCTCGGGTTAGAAGTATAAGAATCACAGTGTTGCATGCCGATTTACACGTGTAGTGACCGATAAATGTCTTTCTGAAAAGCTATATCTAGGCTATTTAGCAGCTATATTAGGGTTTTATTTATACTCCATTAAGGGTATGTGATCTTCAGATCATAATTTTACATTTAATAGGCATGGCATATACCTCACCCAATAGATATATACCACTAAACTAAGTAACGTTCAGGGTGGTTTGCATGGTTATCATGGTCCCGCCTGTCTAGTACAAACTTATTTTTTGTAGAACCTTTGCCATCTGACATGACGATGTGAATGAATAAAATCAGTGATCACATAGATTATAATTCAATAGGTGATTCCTATTACTGTAACACTGGTAGTTTTGAATGATATATTGTATTGAAAGTGAACTGTTTTATTGATTCCCAGGAACAAGTCAAACTAATATTTACAAAATCAGCTAAAAGTTTATTCTTAAATCCTTGAAACCCATACTAAAATCCCCTACAAGTCAACATGAATAACTAAGGCTTAGCTGTATCATTCATCTAGAAAATGTAGTCAGTTCAATCATAGGGTAAATCCTTTGAAAAGACACAATCAGTCAGTTGAAATTCTAGTCTCAGTGTCCGAGTACACTAAAAACAAAATTCTGAAAGATTTCCAGTATTTACTGTTAATGAAAAGTTGCCATCCCTTATTAACAGTGGGCACGATAGACGTGTCTAACCCGAGAAGACAGTTGGTAACCAATGCAAGCCATTTCCCCTGGCTCGGTCTATTACAATCGTCCTTGACCGTATACACTGACACGCGATGCTTCCATTGCCCGTGGCTATCTCATAGCCAATCATAATAATCCATGGCTAATTACAAACGCAAATGAGTGATCTTTCCAATGAACAGATGATTCCGACATTCACTTTTATCCGACATAATATTTCATGGTAAACTTTGTCCGAATAACGGATTTTCTCTGTAATACATCAAACATAATGGTGGGGGATAAATCTTGTTAAATACGTATGTGATGATGCCTACACACAATTACACAATAATGTCAAGGCAAAATATAAAAGTGTTACGATAGGATAATAGAAGTTTGTTCGCGTGTTTAAAATATAGTAAGAAATAGACTTCGGTATATATATATATATATATATATATATATATATATATATATATATATATATATATATATATATAATATTATTATATATACACACTTCTACTATTACTACTACTACTACTACTGCAACTACTACTACTACTACTTCTATCAATTATATTACTACTACTATTTTAACTAGGACTACTTTTATCACTGATATAATATCAATTGCCAGTTCGCATTTCCTCCCAAATTTATAGTCAAAATAATAATGATCTTTGTAGCTGATCTCAGCGTTATTGTGGCATTATATGATTTATAATATTATAGGCTGAGAAGAGTGTGTTTATTGTATATCATGACACCGAGTATTTTGGATGTTTAATATTTCAGTCAAATTATCAAACAATATTTTGTTTAGCTATCACCTTCTGTCATCCAATTAATGTAATAAAAATCGACACTGCACAAAGTAAACATATTCTCTTCTCTCGGTATGCATAAGGTTTGATTGTACGTATTACCATTTGTGTATCAAGTGGCTGTAGTAGAAATAGACGCTATCATAACGTACCCAAAATAATTTCACTATTTCTACATCAATCTCTGGATTAAATGATTGGATATCTGCCACAAGGTGTTGTTAAGCAATTATGAAAGAATGTATTTCTACTATCAACAATAATTATAAACTACTTACAACAAGAAACAGTTAGACATTACAAAAAACGGACTCATCAATACAAATGTCTATGTTACTTCCATTATACCACCATTCTTTTATTAACATCTACAAACATAAAAACTTTCATTTGTTAAATAGAGAAAAGGAAATGCGAGACAATATACCATCTTTCTCATATACATTTGTTTTTAATATCCTTAGACTAGATTTGTTAGCGTTTGTTTTCGGCAATATATACTGTCAATATCCAGACTTTAAATCCTGGGTTGAGTAGATGGTGCTCTCACCGACCTGATCGAAGATATCCTGGATTAGTAGAAGGGGTACGTGTATTTTTCTGTCATTGCGTTTAATCAGCGCTAACCAACACAGAAACGAATGGATCCAACCTCCTCCGGGATTAAGGTCACCGATATCGCACAGAGTTAAGTGCTGTTCCGGATTACTTTTTCATCGATAGGGTCATTGATGAGTCTACATTTGCTGAGAAGTTTTCTATTTCCCTTCTGGCACATCGTCGGGTCATGTGTTTCGGTCGTTAACTCAGTGAGACTACAATTACGAGTTGGCTGAACTATAGCTGAAATATATCAGAATTTGTTTGTTGACGATGTTTTGCTCAATAATTGAGGTTATGAGTCCAACACTCCTATTTCAGAGTGCCTGATTGTATCGTAGTAACCATGGTTCCCATACTAATATAGTTCATTATGGGAGAAGTCAATAACTCATCGTTCCTTCCACAAGGAGGTGTCTCCTTAAAGCATGACATGTGGGATATTATTAGCAATTAAAACCTCGGATGGTGATAGAACGTTACTAATCCGGGTCTCTGTTTTTTTCCGGAGGCCTCAGTATCCACAAGAGCAGTGACTTACTCCACGGACATAAATGTTGATACTGGGACGTCCTGTTTGGTTTTCTGTTGTCACGGGCAATGTCCGTAGCGTTACGTTGACAATGAGGTTGTTGGTGGAATGTTTTTTCGACTTCGGTCCCGACTACCTGTCTGTAGATGTAGTTTCTAACTTAGTACATAGTTATTTTACAGTACAACTCAGAACATCAATACAGCGGACTGTAGGGTTCTCATCATTTGTTCTGGATTGCTGTGTATTTTGTCTGGATGACGCGATCGTGCCTTCCTTAACGAACTCCTCCTTCCTTCTAAAACGCCTGTATGTATCTTTCCATTGGGTCATCTGTGCAGCTATGGCGGCATTTACAGTGACTGGGTGAATATCCTCCATTAATTTGCGTACCAGTGCACTGTGTAGCAGTTATTTCACGAATATTCCCACCAGGATACGTTAATGGTATGGCATTTCCGGCTTGTGAGCAGATTGATGTAGCTCTGCAACATCGTCTCTTGGCGCAGCGGATTCATCCACCTTCAAGAAATGGGCGGAGACAGGATTCCGTGTGGCAGGTCTGGGGACGGTTGCCCTGTCAACACTGCGCGTCTGTGGTCCGGTCACAGTTTTTCTCGCGATATACACTATCGCATAGGCACCAACCTTATTAAAAGACTCAAAGCGACCTTTCTGACCCAATTCGTAAACACACATTCCTACCAACAAGAATTCTCACATTTATAACAAATACAAAATTATTTTAGAAAACACAACCACAATCACGCTCACGCTAACAATTATAAAATTAAAACATTTAACACATAAACAAGATAAAACAATAACATGCACCCACATTTACCCATTCATTAATAAAATTGCAAAACAAACTCGTAGATGATTATGCTAGCCAGTCCACACCTTTAGCCCCCCCCCCCACAATAATCATAAATCCGTACAGCATGATTTTGTTATTGATGGAAGCAAGCAAAGCCGTTAGGAATATGAATTCCTGGTTACACAAAAAAGCCAATCCTCTGACAGGCTGAATGTGAATAAAGAGGGTTTATAGTGAGTCAATGCATAATGACTCTTACTTTATCACAAACCTCCCCATTACTAGATGATTAAAATCGAATTCACATAAATGTGTAAATATGAGTGAATGAGAATATATTAACATTTGTAGACTGTTCTAGTTTATTCGGCCTTCACGTGTGTGACTTTGTGTTGTTGGGGTCTTTGGTAGTAGGAATAACAGCCATAAATCTTCCGAGTTTGATTAGTGGGGGATCACTTTAACCGTAGGAGATGCAAAACTGGTATATATAAACATTGATATATCGAGGAAGTGCCCGCGTATATATATATCCATTTTTATCTATGAATAGTATTGTATATTCTGGAGTAGTATTGATGCTATATGAACTAGACGAAAATTTCATTCTCACCTGGAATAAAATTCAGAAAGAATAAATTTGGTTGTAACGTTTAGAATTCAGATGATGGAATACCTGTACATTTATCAGTCTCACAAATTCAATCAGACGAAGATCAGAAGCTGTAAATATTACTGCCATCCAATCTACGTTTATTAATTCGTATAATGTGCTGCATATTGAAACACATAACCGATTAGAGTATAGACAGAAAAAGTCGAAAATGGTGCTATGTAATACTGATTCCTATATATATATATCTCTCTCTCTCTCTCTACTAAAGTCATTAAATTATCATCTATGGTTCTTTTAAAATTGTTTGCACTAAACAGAGATTGTACAAAAGTGTTGGTTGCAGATTCGTTGAGAAGGAAGCAAAAGCAATTGGATCCGTTGTACATTGTAACCTTAAGCCAATTGTCGAGTTCAGGAAATGTACCGAGCCTTAGACCACGTTCTAGGTGCATCCATATTTTCGAACTGCAGGACGAAAGTGAATACCGGAACTGATCTCTCAAGAATCGTGGATACTCGCTTCATTACGTCGCTAAACCGTTTTGCTGAAATTCAATTTTAAAATCTCTAAGTCAGCGTTCCTGAGATCTTACTGAATTTCGATAAGAATCCGGCAAAAGAGGGTCAACAAAGTCAACAGAAGCTGAGTCACTGGGTTCCAGAATAATTTAATAAACATGGTATTCTTGCATTTTATCCGTTTGGAAGAGACCCATGCCAAAACATCGTTGCTATGTTGTATGTTTACCTTGGATACGGCATTCCTGTGTTTTCTCTTTCCGAGACATGGTCAAGAAAAGCTGGGTAATGTCTTCGGTGTGGCTGGACAATTAGTACCATTGGCTTCCGGGAATGGGTGCTGGGAGACTTAATTCCCAGAAATAAATGTGGATCGGATCCAACATTCTACATACAATATCATGCTAACGATAAAATTGTATTAAACTTGCAACGAATAAACAAAATAGTTTGTAAGGTTCTTAAAACCAACTTATTAAAACAGCTTCTTTATAATATATTGGCCAGAATATGTATGTGCTCTGTGATCTTAGAACATGTTTTATTTAAGTTTTAGATGTAAATCGCCTCAAAACAATCCAAGTTGAATAAGACGTTGTATACAATAATATTATTATTATTATTATTATTATTATTATTATTATTAGGGTAACATATACCTATGTTTGCCAGAGTTTAATGTGATATGGCCAGGAGATGTATTCGTACTGCTGGTATAACTCAAGTTGATAGCCCACCATAGGGCTTGAGAAGTACGGATGTTGATGTACACAGCTCCGTATCGACCAGAACTAGCTCTCTCCCAGGTTAAATATCCGTAAATAAAGATGGTTCAGAAAGTTTTTGTGCCCTCTATATAGTTTTGGATAAAAGCTTTTAACCAATAATGTTGATAGTATTTGCAATGTTAATTACGTCAATACATTAGTAATTAAAGTCATCAAAACAATCCTCAACACGATGAGAATAGTTATAGCGATGTCAGCATCAATAATAATAGTATAATAATAACAATAGAATCATGGAAAATTATCAAAATACTACGATATAACCTCAAATACACAACGGTACCTAAAGTCTCGGAATATAAACTCACATACACAACGTTACCAAAAGTGAAATGATATAACACAATATACACAACCTGACCTAAAGTGTCACGATATAACCTCAAATACACAACGTTACCAAAAGTGAAATGATATAACACATTATACACAACATTACCTAAAGTTTCACGATATAACGCAAAATGTACAACGTTAGCTAAAGTGTCACGATATAACCTCAAGCAACCGATAACATGTTGCCTAACGTGATACGCCTTAAGGTTAACCATGCAACGTTACCTAAAGTATCAGGATATACCACCAAATACGCAACCTTACCTAAACGTGTTCCGTTATAACCCGAAATCGTTACCTAAGGGAATCCTATTTGGTCGTGATCAATTATATAAATAGAAACGGTACGGTCCTCCCCGGATGGTGGTTTATAAGTGGCGTTTAATTCTTTGTTAACCCGAACTATCACTTTATTAAATGTATCGCCGATCGTACGATCAACACTATCATGATGACCACCTAATGACATTGACAGCTTGTTTATCAATTCACAGAAACATTTCAAAGTCATTGTGTGGGGGTAATAGCGGGGAGGAGCGTTTATGGGTAATGTATGTTATTAGTATTACGTAATTATTGGTGGTGGGTCAATGGAGGGAGGGGGGAGGCGTATTGGGGACATTATCATGGCAGAAAATCTAATCCTTACGAAAGGTTGGCGGTAGGTGCGGTTGGCGGCTGTTGGTGGGAGGCGGGGCTAAATCATGAAATAACAATTGAAATGCGATGCAGGATGCTTTATTAGATAAACTACACGAAGAATAACACAACATTTATGCATAAAGAAAATAAGCTTTGGTCAAAAACAAAATATAGGTGGAACAATAGGATGAAACTATTTATTTAAAATATTCGATGATTCAGCTCTCTCTGACAGAAATACAACATTCTATGTTGGTTGATCTGTCCGCTGCTATATGATGCATTAGGCAATGAAACTAATGTATTACTATAGAAATAAATCGATTAATTTGCGATAGGAAATATTTCAAAATGTAATCATCGTGAGAATTAGCAAACGTAACGTCATCGTTATCCCTATTCTAATTCATAATCACAAAAACATTGACAGCTGTCGAACATCTCATAGAAGGCCCTTCCACATCTAAATGGAGCCACGATAAGCCGAGAAGTACGCCGTAGCATGTGTGAACTAATACCGCACAAAAACAGTTTATTTAGAGATTGCTGAGCAACTTCACTCGGTTCAGTCTTCGTGAAGTCTCCAATCAGAGCAATATCTGTAATAGGCATTAACCAGCATGATTGTCTTGGCCACGAATTTGTAATCAAAGGATGTTTATTTATCAATTTCGTAAAACAAAATCGCATAACATATCGTAAAACAATATCGTACAACAATATCTTAGGACATAAGAGTACAGCAATATCGTGTAGCAATATTATACAAAGGTATCGTACAAACATATGGTACAACAATATCGTACGACAATGTCGTAAAGCAAAATCGTGTAACAATGTCGTGAAACAATAGCGTACAAGAATATCGTACAAGAATATCGTACAATAATACAAGACTATCACACAACACTATTGTAAAACAATATCGTGTAACAACATTGTACAATAATAGCGTACATTATTATTGTACAACAATAACGTATAACAATATCGTACAATGGTATTGTACAACAATATATCGTACCTATGCACTTAGCATGGACACCTGCTGCATATACTCCATCAACACTCCAACCTCGTCCTTCGTAAATAAAGCCTTTGTCGTCAATAAGAAAGTGGTACTTGATGTCGTCCAAACCCTGATCTGAATGATATTAAAATATAAATTTATTTATTTAGGGATATGCGTGTCCATTTGGATGTACGCTATACGCTCAACCTAGATATAAATTCGTTATTTATCTAAGTTTGACAACAACAACAACAACAACCTGTTCAGCTCATTAAGATGTATTTAATATGTACTTACCTAGATGATGTTGCTGAAGAGCTAAAATGACTTGTTTAATGCAGTCTTTGTCTTGAAGACATCGTCTGCAGGTAGCTAGACCGAGGCCTATCACCCCACAGGTGTCACGACCGGTGTGCCACACAATTATATCTTTAGCAATACCATCCATTTGGAAGATACGCCGTGGTGTTAGAGCATACCAATCATCGCGCTTAATTACAGCCTTATTGAGATCGTCACGTTGCTCTTCAGTGATTTCACAGTTGACATCTTCTTCGGTAACCATAATCTGTATATATATATATATATATATATATATATATATATATATATATATATATATATATATATATAATATTATAATTTAAAATTACATGCTTCAATCACTAATGTTATCTATATATCACATAAATTCACCTTTTATAGCGTTTAGACGAAAATCAAGCAGTGTTATGATTTCCATGTTCCATGGCTACATCGTTCGCGTGAACGCACACACGCGCGCCGCACACACAACACACACATCACACAAACACACACACACACACACATATATATATATATATATATATATATATATATATATATATATATATATATATATATATATATAATACCTCATTGTATGACACATCTAAACCTACCAGCCTCCACCAACTTGAACATCAATTTAAACCTAACAGCCCCCACTGACCTAAACACAAAAACCTAAACACATAATATCTAAACCTAACAGCCTTCACTAACTGAAACATTAACTTAAACCTAACAGCCTCCACTGACCTAAACACCAACCTAAACACAAACCTCAACCTACCAGCCTTCATTGACCTAAACACATATCTAAACCTACCAGCATCCACTAACGGAAACATCAACTTAAACCTAACAGCATCCACTGACCTAAACACACACCCAAACTACAATGATAATAGACTGTAATTAACTTTAACTCACAGTCATATTAATAGCAGAACGTCCAACTGCGAGGTTGATGCAGTACAAAGTCACGACGCCACAGATCAACACATTTATGGTCAGCATCTGAAATGTTATGTATGTATTTAACATTTAATTGGGGCCATTCCCAAAATTCACGATCCTGAAGAGCACAATAATTCATTGATAACAAATGTGCATCATTTCGTTAAGTTGGAAACAATTAAAGATCCAGCAGAACTGACGATGAACGATGTCTTTTTGGATAGTGTATAATCTGATCTTTCTCTTAATGGGAATTATTGCCAGCTAGCTATTTGCTTCGGTTTTCGCGTTTTTATTCACCCCGAGAACGAATCCTATTGTATTTCGTATAAAGATTAACGGTCCCTTGTGGCTAGAAGGATAGCTTTATGTGCATTCTTGTTTATATTCATGTATTCATCAGTTTACCTACAAGTTTACCTACAATATTTATTTTAAAGTGAATTTAGAACGCATAATTATATCATTTGTGTCTTATTTACATTAACGACCGTATATTTTAGGGACCGTGTTACGGTAAGAAATGTGAGATATAATGATATTGTATACGGAACTTAATTATATATATATATATATATATATATATATATATATATATATATATATATATATATATATATATAATGATAAAACACTTTATAACCTGAGATAATGGAATGACTTTCTAATGGATATCAGTTGGTATTGGTATTCGTATATGCTGAGTTTAATAAAACTATTACCTGTTTATTCAGCATTCAAATGAATACACTGTTTCACCATCTGACAAGGAAACGTTTTTGAGAAGTGCGGTGATATTTCTGGTATTTGTCACTATGGAAGAGCCAACTTCATGAATTCGCTGATAGTGATACTATTGTAAGCATAGATGTCACATGATAGGTATTGAACATAGTTGATACGAGATTCAACGAAGACCTGCGGTGTTTCGTTTGTCAAAATGGCATTAAACAGCATATAGTTTTGGCGCTAATAGTGGATAGTTCTGTTAATATATGTCAAGTAACTCTAACTGTGTTACTAATTCATTTGAAATAATGAAAACCTTACAACGAATGTGATCTGTAAAAAAGATGAAACCAAATAGATATTAGCCTTTTTATTATCTGTAAGTTCTAAAAGATTCTGATTCTTCTAATACTAATTATAATAATGCCAATTTAAAGACGTTGTGAAGTGATATCAAATAAATATATCTGAAACCCTGTTCGAATGAAATTTAATTATCTATGGCGACAGTAAATGATTCCTTGGTCGCCGATGAGAAAGTTGTACTTGATGTCGTCCAAACCACAATCTGAAATTATAATATGTGTGTGCAGTCAGAGTCACACGCTTAATATTGAATCGATATTTAACATTATCGATAAGCTCAGTTTAGAAAATAAAATCAGTTAATTAAGATTAACTATATACTCGTTCACTCGGATCATCCTTCTATAGGGGTCGCTTCCGTCGTCTAGCGGTAGCGTGTTGGACCAATATCACTGCCACCCATGTTCGAATCTCGGCGTGGGCATATCTGAAGGATGTTTCATCTTTGACTTCGCTTCATCACCTTTAGAGGTCGCTAGGCCCATTTAGCCTACCATGTGCACAAAGGTAGCCGTAAAATATTAACCAATCATCATCATGATCCTGCTATGTCACATTTCATGTAGTCAGTATCTTGAGACATTGTACACGGATCGATCGATCAAGGCCTATCATATCACAGGCAGACCTGGGGCAGATATATTTCAAATGTATCTAGATCAGTTATAGTTACATTGAAATGTGCTTAGATGCAGTAACATATCTAGATAGATTCATGGTGCATATGACATCAGATAAGCTCAACTGGTCTATGTTTATGGGACAAAATACAGATTTGTGGACATATCACGCTCTTTTACTTTCTCACCATATGAAAAATGTCGTTTGCCCAGTGAGTTCTTAAAGCCGCATAACGTTGTTCAAAACGATCCATAAAAGTATGCTTCTTCAGTTATATGTGCCAACCCACATTGTGCTGATAAGTGTCACACAAAACTATAATTCAAAACAATTCTAATATCTCAGCCCATTATGTTATAAATCACTATATTTCTATTTACCATGGTCTGTGGTGGTTCAGTTGGTACACTTGGTACATGCTATTTGTCTATTATTTTCACACTTATTGTATCTTTAGTCGTGACGTTTTATTTAATTTACGGATAGCGGGAAGGAAATTTTGTTGAAGTAAAGTTAATCATCCCGTTTCCTCTAATATGTAAGCATTGCATATGAATTACAGCGTTCTAATTGATTTATTTTACTAAAATATTATATCCAGCATAGCAACTGACACAAAGACCCCTCAAGATGTCTATCTGGTGGGAGATAACGGTTGGTTATCCTATAAAATTGAACCATGGATTGATGTCAGCTGTATATCTCTCTGGGAGTTTATCAATTGGGTAATTGCTGGCTCTGGTGAGGACAACATTCTGGCATAAGATATGACAACAGAAAATAATCAAGTAATTTATGTCA
The DNA here is from genome assembly GCA_025642065.1 of Paralvinella palmiformis. Classification (NCBI taxonomy): domain Eukaryota; kingdom Metazoa; phylum Annelida; class Polychaeta; order Terebellida; family Alvinellidae; genus Paralvinella; species Paralvinella palmiformis. The sequence continues at coordinate 209,801 of JAODUP010000649.1, read as the reverse complement.
ATATGCCTAGAAAACTTGATATATAAAATATAATAATAATAATAATAATAATGATAATAATAATAATGACGGTTTAATAGATATAGAATTTCTAGATTCTAGATTTTTAAATATATCCTTCAAATTTATTTTTACCTCCAAATCGTGATTACAGTTCAGAAGGAATATTTTCTATCGACTTTATATATATATATATATATATATATATATATATATATATATATATATATATATATATATATATAAATATATAATACTTTTTAATGAAACCAGCGATTACTTTTTGTGTACGTTTATCCTGATTTTATTTTATTTTCCTGATACGGTGTTTGTTCAATGGAACATGTGACTTATAACATCATTTGCCAGGTAGCTATAGGTATATATCGCCTATCTAGATTATGTTCCAAATTTAATTTTTAAGCTACATTACTACATGGTATTTACCTTGGTAAAGCAATATTATAGATTATGACAGTGATTAATTACAGTATGGCCGCAATATAGGAAATTATTCTAACATTTGAAATGTAGTCAATATTACATCTGTATGAAAGCCATACATTTATACATTTTTCAATTTCACTAGGTGTAAATACGATTAATCATTACACCCATATCACTCACTTTACTTAAGTAATAAAATGTTGCTGTAATATATTTTTGATGCATTATACATTTGTTGTTGTTAATCGTTCTTTTGCTGTTGTGTGCTTACATTTAATGCTAACATTATTTATAAGTCCGTTCATTCCTCTGATGGCTTTAAATTTACAAAATTATTGGTTTTTAAAATCTTTTGCAATAATATTTAGGATTTCCTTATTTATAAAGTTTGTCAATGATTTCTTTTGCCTCTATCTTTTTAAAATATTGTTCTCTGGTAGAATTAGATGAATAGCATCTGTATAACATCTCAAAAGTAACCCAATATAGACTATTAGCAAAACCAAACTTTTTTCAATGAATGTGTCCATAAAATAGCTTAATTTATGTTTATGCTCCACGTTATATCAGCGCAATGGCTTCAGTATTGGATTGCAAATATTCAGGTTTGGATTCGAATCGAAACTAGTTGTGGGATATTTCTTTATAGAGGGGACCTTCGAACGTATGTTCAAAGTTTTTGATGGGAGCCGACGTATTAAGTATAACGCATATTGGAATAAGGTTAATATTAATATAAAAATTGTGAACAAAAATAAGGTTAAAACAGGTACTAGTTAATGAATGGAACAACAGGTTTTTATATCTGAGATATAGTCAAATCCCCTAGTTTCATATTATCAGTAATTAGGGTTTCATTTATGACAGCGTAAACCTCTTTATGACATATCATACGGTCGTAAACTTTCATAGACTGCCGCAAATCGTTATTCACTATATTTTGTAATTTAAATTTTTTTAAACGTTCACGTTTGACCTATTTTTCTTAGATCCAGTTGTGGATTATTATTATTATTATTATTATTATTATTATTATTATATCAGAATTATTATATTTATATATTACAAAAATGAATGTAAAATAATATTTTATGTTGGTCTCTCTTACATTTGCTTTTCCAATTCAGGAATAATATAAGTAATTTGGAGATATCTTCTATTCAGTAACCATAACAGACTCTCACATCTTTCACACGTATACAATTGAATCAGACCATTTGATACACTGATCATAAATAATCTAAATCAGAAAGTCCTTAGAGGATCCTGTGACAAAATACCAGCTTGGCTGTTTTCACCTGAAACTAACCACGTGTAACTATTATTTAATGCGAAAACTATAAGTGGGATTAATAGAATCAGGGTAGCATATATCTTGAGCTCTTGCCAAATGGGGCTTCATTAAGTGTCTTGCGTGTCATCCAATTAATGAATAGTTCTATTAAATTGGTACTGCCACTTAAGCTCTAGAAATAAATGGCAGACCAATCAGGTCAGTTGATTTTGGCTACAACAATACTAGTGTATGATTATACCATAGTCTAATAATCAGGCCCAAATTTATTATATAATAATTTTACTTTTAATATTTAAGCCATTCTTAAAACTACTTTTGAGGTATATATCAAAAACACATATGCCACAAAGTTTGGCTATGTCAATATAAATAAGTATATATATAATATATATATAATATACATATATATATATATATATATATATATATATATATATATATATATATATATATACGCTTTTTGACAGTTTATAACGCTATCATGTCATAAACCGTCATATGCCTGTTTATGACATAACGGCATAAACGCTGGATTAATCCATGGTTTTTGACATTGTGTCATAAAGTTCCCAACCCCATATGTAATTGATACGTTTAATCGTCTATTAAAAACAGCTTTAAACTAATCTCAATAGCCGGTGATCAACTCGACTGATCATTATTTAAAACGTCATTTAGTGTTTCATATTCTATAACTATCATTAATATTGAGAAAGTCTTTAAATGAAGAATTTAAATTATTATGAGTACGTCTATTATAAATTAAATAAATTACAGCATACGGTAATTTGGTTTCATATCTAATCAAATTAAAACCTTCATAGGAGTGTTAAATTCCTTTTATAGTCATTCAAGTTATATCACTGTCATAGCAACGGAACACCTAGTTGATGTCATATTTATACCCAGAAACTATATAATTCAGAAAATATATCTGTCAACTTCGTAATTAAGTGGCTGATAATGTACTAAGAATCATCCGGAGCAATATTTTAAGTCTGTCTTCGGCAGGTATTTTTCAATATAAAGCCGAAGATGAATGATGTGTTTTGAAAGCCATTCGGGTTCATAACAAACAAAACCCATAAAGGTAGAGATTCTTGTCAGTGACTCTGTTGAACGAACATGTAAATTAAGAAGCCTATGGAGTTGATATGTATTGATATAATAGTTCAATAAATTAACAATGGGGTCTGTAATTATTTTGAGTCTTGTCTTAAAAATATTTTGTATCTAATGTTTGATATGATTGGTATTAAGGTAGTGATAAGATCTTAATTGGAGGTATTCAGATACAATGTTTCCTATATTTTTCTTCCCCTAAATAGTTTACTTCTGAGATTTAAAAATACGCATTATTTCTCCAAAATTAAACAAACATCAATACTTTATTTCTAGCTTCCGGTCGAGATTAACAGCTATTTCTGTGAAGTGGTTTATTCCCAAATATTCTGGTTATCTACTGATTAATGAATTATATTTTTCAAGATCTGAACCTGGCGACGGGAAACTAACAGTAACTGGTCCTATCTCTCTTATAGTCTTCATCAATCACAAGTTTTATTCATTCCTCTATCATTCAAGCTAGTTCAAAATATTATCCCTTTATGTTTAGTTCAGCAATAATGGACAAAAGAAAGAAAAACATTTCTTTACACACATGCACACTACAAATATTATCACCTAATTATTAAGTCTACAATTAAATCTGGAAATTATTATAAGTAATTTATCATACACATTATGCTGGTATATATATATATATATATATATATATATATATATATATATATATATATATATATATATATATGTCGTACTAATAAAATAAATACTCTGTATCATCTAGGAAGTTGTGTCCATTACAAGGTCACCATCTCTGTTTAGAATTCACTGATGGTATTATAATAAAATATAATAGGTTGACCTGGAGAATAAGGTAATGAAGAACCTTCTGAGAATGATATGGATCCATAAGAGATCTGTCCTTGAATGACAAGGACAATCAAGAACTAGGTTGGTTTTCACTGTTGTCCAAAAGATGTGCTCGTAGTTATCCCATATGCGACGTATTTATTTAGACATAGGCTTTTATATACCGTTTTAAATTTTGAAATAGTGGTATTTATTTTAAAAAACAATTCCGCTTCAGTTCACATATATCACACGGCTGTCGACTGATAAGACGTTACACATATCTCATTATGAAAAGTCGCAACTCTGGATTCAGTCCCATGAGAGGTTAAATTATTGCTTCCAGATTACCTGTGCCAGTGTCTTATTCCACACGGCTAAAACACATACACACCCGCGCGCTCACACACACACACACACACACACACGCACATACAAACACACACATACACACACATACACATGCACAGACATGGTATGTATGCATAATATTTCACTATAAACATATATATATATATATATATATATATATATATATATATATATATATATATATATATATATATATATATATTCTGTTTACATTTCTATTATATGAACAAAAGTCAATATTACAAAGGCGTGTATCATATCAATTGATACAAAACTACCCAATTAGTGGATTAATCAGTTTGTTACAATACGCCACATAACTTTGATGTCAATTTCCCAGCAAATAAAACCTCAATCATATTCATATTTCATGAGTACTATTCACTGCTAACAATCGAATTGATTAATGAGGGATGCCGCATGTTCTTGGCGAATGCTAGTTAGTTTGTTTGTTTGGACAAAGAGTTCCGACGACTTCTTATATCCTTGTATTCAGACTGGTATAGATAATCATGATGGGAATATGATATATAATATACACCCATCTGGAAGAGATGCATTTGTTCGTGATATGGATTTGGCATACATTCAGGACTTCGATTACTGCCATTGTAAGTTGGCATTAATTAGGGGTAAATACTGGTATGGATAACGAGTGGACATTTCTGCTGGTTGGAATGTCCTTGTTCGCATGAAGTTTTCTATTAAGCTAATAAGAGAATTGCAACGATTTGTATTACTTAGTAATCAATACACTTAATACAATATCGTTTAGAAACGAAAAACCACAAATATGTGTCATTGTGATAAATTATTGATAACTGATGGGTAAATAATGATTGACATTCTGAGAAGAGCTTAATAACACATCATTTATTGCCCATTGTTTAACTGACCTCGTACATGAACAAGGATATGTGCACCAATTGTTATTTTTCTAATTTAATTATGTTTTGGGGGAATGATTCTGTGATCCACCTATTAACGGCTAATTCGCTAACAAGTTTGTAATCAAATACTATTAATTTAATTTTAGCTCTTCACCGAACAACGTTGTGGGTGTTGTAAGGGTTATGCAAACATAGCCAATGAAGATTAGTTACCATATATTACTATATATAGTTACTACATATTAATTAGTATAAAGGCAATTTTGCTTTTTACAATTCGACTTGTTAACTGCAGAATGCATTATATATATATATATATATATATATATATATATATATATATATATATATATGTGTGTGTGTATGTGTGTGTTCGCGCGTGCGTGTGCGTGTGCGTGCGTGCGTGCGGATGAATGTGTTTGTGTGTATGTGTATGAGTGTGCGTGTGTGAGCGTGCCTGCGTGCGTACGTGCGTGTGTTTGTGCGCGCGCGATCATTGACGTCATTTCATTTAAAAGATATCACAAAATATGTTTTATAGAAAATTAACAGATTAATGTATTATTCTAATGTTGTTTTTATTCATATCATAATTTAAAATAAACATTTAGATTAGTTTAGTTACTTACTATTTTAATGATGATTTAAGTTCTTCTTTAGAAGACTAAAATCATCAAACTGACTATTTTATATGAAAATTTCCCGTGCCGCACACCAACAACATTCCTCATTCGATTCCATGACCGCTTAACTACAATAATTGTAGGATTATATTTCTGAACAAACATATTACACTGAATGGTTGTTTTACCCTTTAAATTAAACTCTTCCAACAATTTATAAGGGTATAATTTATCGAAAGGAAATTACATTTTAATTATCGTGGTAATCGAGATACTATTCTGTAACATTAGTCAAGTAATTGTTGATTTGATTATTTTGCAACTTTATTAATGGGTGTATCGATCAAATAAAAGTCACTAACGGAATTGAGATCTATTCAAAGTCGAAGGTTAAACATCCATTGAAAGAGTAGAGAATGGCTTGTATTTTCCTCCAAATCCAAACATTAATTTAAGATTGACGTGTAAGGTACTTTGCATGTACATCTACTTGAATACACAATGAACATCCTAAAGCATTTCATTAAAATAAACATAAGACAAGATGATGATTTTAAGTAGCCCATTGTTAGCTATTTAATCCAGTCTTGACGAGACATCCAAACAGTGATAACCTTGTACTACCTGACGAACTGAAAACATGTCAATATTTATGTATATAATAAGCTCTGTTTGTCTGTCTATCTCTGTATCTGTGTCTCTTTATCATTGCCTGTTTATACGCTGTTCTCTCTCTCTCTCTCTCTCTCTCTCTCTCTCTCTCTCTCTCTCTCTCTCTCTCCTCTCCCCCTCTCTCTTTCTATCTCTCTTTCTCTTTATCAATCAATCAATCAATCAATCAATCTCTGTCTTTGTCTCTGTCTCTGAAATCTCCCCCTCTCTCACTCTCACCCTGACTTACTCCTGAATAAAAATGGAAAACAAACAAATGTCTTCACCACAAGGAAAAATTATCTTTAAATGACTATTGTATACGCTTTTCAAGGCACCGAAATTGATCAGTTTAGTTATTGATTTTCGATATATGTCATAGAGATATACCACCACTTCTTTGATGAATTGCTCAAACTTGTGCTCACTAGCATTGATAAGATGGTGGCCTCGCCCCAAATTAATGAATGTATGCATCCCACCTGGGGAAATATTATTATTTAAGAGCTTTGCGCTAGAGACGCTGCCATCAATCTATTTGGCTGGCGCATCTAGTACACACACACACACACACACACACACACACACACACACACACACACACACACACACACACACACACACACACACACACACACACTACACACACACATACACATACACACACACACAACAATATATATATATATATATATATATATATATATATATATTGCATGTCCCGATTGTTTAACGTTAAATCAGTCTACATTAACTAGGTATTTTTTGATGGGTTATTATAATTGTTAGCAATACGATTGCAGTGCAGCTGCAGAAGGTATAAAGGATGGCTATTATAATATCTAGCGAAAATGTCATCAAGCAAGATGATATTGATTTTAACATGGGTTTACCTGTCGGTTAGACAAGGAAGCGAATTTGTAGCCAACGGTGAATCCGTGTATAATGGAACAGCAAGTGATTTGTCGAAAACAAACACCGAAGGATATTTGGAAAGTCAAGGAACATATATTGAAAAATCAGAAATGATATCTTTAATGTCGTCAAAACTCGATGGTAAACAGGAAAATAGGGAACAAAAAGCTAACTTGCAGCCAACCACGAGCTCGATGAAACTTGTAAGTACAATGGAGAATAATTATAAACAGAACTCAGAAGTATTCCAAGTCTCAAGTTCTATTGTTCCTTGGAACATAGATAATGGATCTTTAGGAATTACCACCAACGTCTCCTGGAACATCAGAGACGACTTAAATTTTACGACATCTGAGGAAGAAGATATTCCCTTGTGGTCAACAGTATCTAACTATGTCCAACTGGCATCTACATTGACTGGTTTCTTGGCAAACGTTGTAACACTTATTACCTTGTACGTCAGTCCTACTGGATTCTCTAGACTGGTTCTGGTCTTATTTAGACATCAGTCTTTTGTAGATAGTTGTGTTTGTGCGATGGCCTCCATTGTCATACTTCAGCCATTCAACTGGGTGACTGGCATTGTGTATATCGACTTATTTATCTGTCATGTTTGGCATAGTCAAGCAATCTACTGGGTATCTGTTACATTGTCCACATACAATTTGGTTGTTATCTCGTTTGAACGATACCTGGCGGTGTTACATCCTTTCAAACATGCCAAATTAGCTAACATATCGGGAAGGAAGTTAGCATTATGGCTTCTGTTTCTTCATGTCTTAAGTATCCTAATTACTCATGGCTCGTTTATACAAACAAGATTGGAACACGACAGATGTGTAAATCAATTTGCGTTTGAAGGATCGATAATGGAGCGATTTTTCTTCGCTTATGTTATCTTTACCTACGTCACAACTTACTTCTTGCCTGCAGTTATTATGGCAACTGTTTATGGAATCATCAGCAGGAAGCTACACGCCAGTCAAAATGACACCACTTTGGGACAATCAAATTTGATAGATCGAGCTGGTACTCAGGTTACGAAGACTGCCATTACTGTGATAGTAATCTTCATCGTCTCCATCGGTTACGATCTTCATTTCTATCTGTTGGGTCATACAGGTGCTGTGGCCTACGAACTAAACTCACCTTACCAGAAAGTGGGAGTGTTTCTTTCTAATCTCAATTGTTGTGCTAATCCATTCGTCTACGCCATACTAATGCCTGTATTCAGGCTGAGTATGGCTCGAACATTTTGTTGTAGAAAGATCAGCAAGAAGCCGAACCAAACTGCGAAGTACTTAACCCAAAATCCACGGACTTCTTTAACGTCAGTATGTTCTTCGTTACCTAATCTTGCAGTAAATGATTTTACTACAAATCATCGAGACATATAATTCATAAATATACTTATACAATAATTAGATGGCTGATTTGTATGCTTAGCTTCAAATATCGAACCTACAACATGGTAGCGCAATACTGTAACCACCGTGTCATCAGACTGTCCTGATATACAAATAAACAAAATATATTTCCATCAGTAATGGGATTATTTGCTGTTTAACTTGAAATCGTTTGTAACATTATGACATAAATAGGTGCGCTTTGATCACAGCTCTAAAGGTTTACAGTGAAATAATTGTATTAAATGTTGATTATGTAGATGGATGTTAGCTGGGCTATACGTCGTTATTATGAATATCTATTGGTCTTCATTGGTCTCTTCATCTCTGTTCATCTTCATCTCTCCACAACTCATAAAAACATTCTACAACAATCACTAGTATGGCATTCGGAAAATGTTTACGATTATTGTACTTTCGGTGATGTTTTAGTATATTTTGCTATTACTTAGTATCATTGGATTTTGTCTAGTGTTAGTGTTATCAGTCTAGTGTTAGTGTTATCAGATATCTAGTGTTATCAGATGTGTTTATTCGTATATGCAGTTAATAAGTTATCTTAAATGTGTTTTTAATTATGTATATAATAACTATAATGGAGTAGATTACTTAATGATAATATAATATGTATCAAGGAAGTATACGTATATGTCTTAGGTGAACGTATAGGAAAATATATATTTTACTCATTAATAATCTAATTTTAATATATATATATATATATATATATATATATATATATATATATATATATTTTATATACACGCGCGTGTGTATTTGTGCGTGCGTGTGCGTTTAAATACATATGGAGAGGCAAGGCACAGAACATCAACACATCTAAACATCCTTTGAGACCTCTACCTCCATCAATCTAAATCTAAATAAAACTGTACATACACCAATCTAAATATAAAATGTTCTATACTTCCACATATCAATACATATATGCCTGGACCTATACATGCGTCTGGTCTACACATCAGCCTGTGGGGCGCAGCTAGTAAACGTTTCGTACGCGACAAATATTTCACGCCCACAGGGAAGCGGTTCATGTAGGCTACACATAAAAAGTACCATTTGACACCAGAGCTCGCTGTTTACAACACGTGCATGTTGTTCAATAGCAAGTTCAAATATATACAAGATAAATATTTTGACACCACAGTTTACACCCAGTAGTAAATCGTTGTGGCTCAAAGGTAGCCTATACACAAAACATTTCGATACTGCAGATGGTGAGCTCATCTCCATTCTGGGTTCGAACAGCTAAACAAATCCCACCTATATCATGTATATCAATCACTCGGCGCGCCAACCTAGGTGACAATTTCAGTTGAACACACAGCAAAAGTGTGTCCTGTATACTACCGGCGTCGCCAATTTGATAACCGATCAGGATGAAAATATGTGCTTTTCGTGAACTCTCGGCCCGCTAACGAACTAATAGTTTTAATTGAACGCCAAGATGTTACCCGATCAGGATGAAAATGTATGCCTTTTATGAACTCTCAGAACAGTAACCAACACAACAGTTTTAGTTGAACACATGATATCGTTGTGTCATGTACACTACCTATATATATAGTAGCAGGGAAGTAACTTAGCTCAAAAAACAAAGTAGCAATGCTGTTCAATTATTATTAGACTATAACGAAATGACGTCTCAATCCCGAGTAAATACTATGATTTACTCGAGCCTAACAGCTAACCTCATACGTTTCCGTTCATCACTAAGGAACGTTCATTCACGCTTAATTTAGCGTCCCTAAGTATATGCAGTTAGGTGTGGTGGGATCTAAATTAAAGCGCCTATCCACTTGATCTATTTGACCCATGGTCGAGAACAGCGGATTTCAGGCAGATCTCCGATACTGCTAATGATACATTGGGATTATAATAGGTATACATTCAACAATGTTCCTATATCAGTGTAACCTAATTACTTATAATATGGAGGAAAACTCTGTCCGCGGCTTATTATCCATGGAGATGCCTGCCGGAGTAACAAACGACTCCAGGAGTATAAATCCATCAAACAGCATTGTATGAATTAATAGGTCGTTTCGCCAGACCACATAAGAGGACAACAATATAGATTATACATTATACATAACAAAGCTAATAGACTCAAACATGTTGTAATAACAACATAACCTTCTTACATTGGGGTAATAAGGAATCTGGATCGAAATAGGTCTGATATCTGGCACGGGCAATGTGTGTTTTAGGATACATATAGAGAGGTACAGGCGCAGAACATCAACATATCTAAATATCCTTTGAGACCTCTCACTCCATAAATCTAAATCTAAATAAAATTATACGTAATTATTAATGATAGGATAATATATATCAAGGAAATCTTCAGATGCATAGATAAGGAAATATAGATGCACACGTAATTAAAAATGCTAATTTGAATATATATATATATATATATATATATATATATATACATGTGTGAGTGTGCGTGTGTGCATGCGTGTGTGTGCGTATGTATGTGCGTCTGTGTCTGTTTATGTGGTGCTTGTGTGTTGTATATGTGTGGTTTTGTGCGTATCTCTCTCTCTCTCTCTCTCTCTCTCTCTTTCTCTCTCTCTTTTCTCTCTCTCTCTCTCTCTTCTCTATATATATATATATATATATATATATATATATATATATATATATATATATATAGAGAGAGAGAGAGAGAGAGAGAGAGATTCGAAGTGATCTAACGCGCTACCAGTTATACGACGGGGATCAATCATATATGTATCAGCTGTATATTATTAAATACAAATGTTATTACATTAGAGTATCAACACTCCTCTTGACATTTAGATGTAGTAAACATTGCACGAACGGCGGATTCTTAAAACAAAACAGTTCACTTTCAAGATATCATACATAAATATAAATGTTAAAGTAATAGGGGATCACCCATTGAATTATAAGATTGGAAATAAACGGTATGAAAAATATAACTAACTAATTATAAGAATATGTACTTGTTTCATCACTAATAAACAGAGAGTCTTATAATTTGAATAAATATATCAGACAACAATAAAATCAACAAAATAGAACAACACCTTATATAGTATCACTTAGGTAATGATAACTACTTGGATATCTTGTTCTGTTACATGGATTGTCAATATGCTGAGAACACTGGAACAGCGTATTTGCTACCAACTCATAATAATATTATTTTATTTGAGTTGTTTATTGGTTAATACATTGAGTAAGTGGTCAGAGAGAGAGAAAGGAGAATATATGTATCTGTTCTTTGAGTTCATTGTATTAATCGGTGTTATATCATACTGGGATTATGGTGTTTATAATCACTGAGTTAATAAAAGCAACGTACTTAGTACGCCGATATCCAGGTTTCTAATTGACTAAGATACACGGCGTCAAACAATGTCGTTGTATTCGGTGATGTAAATAGATCTGTTTGTATTAATATATAAATATTTTGGTATCCGAATATTAGTGGCCACCTACCACATTGTCGCAATGTGTTTTTTTTTTGGTTTTAAGAGTGCGTCAACTGGCAGTGTCACAGAAAAATAACACGCAGGAACAATCCTCTTACTGAGGACGTGCAGTGTATACTCAACACCCATCCATGTATGTAATGAGTGATTAATGCGTGCGTCCAATATTTAATGTTACAGCAATTATTCTGAATTACATATTTCTTAATCAGATATCAATGGTAATCTCTTCTGTAAAGGATGCAAACACGTATGGCTTAGACCATTAACAATACCAAAGAAAGCAGCCTTACTAGCAATATCCATATAAATGCGATGTAGTTTGAAAATGCATTATAAGATACACTTTAATATTTAAGAAAATGTTTAGGGAAAACCAAAATAGGTAGATATTAATATATAAATATTTAATCTATCGGACATCTATCCTTATTGTTGATATAGGTAGCATTTATTTAAATTCTTCGAACCCAGAATGGAGCTGGGATCAGCATCTGTGGTATCGTATTAATTTTAAGTATGGGTTACCTTTGAGCCTCAGCAAATTACTGCTGAATGTAAACGGTGGTGAACCACGTGTACCTGTTTTAAATACTAGGTGTAGTGTCAAATGGTACTTTCTATTTGCTTCCGCTTTTTGTGCGTAGCTTACATCAACTGCTAAACTGTGGGCGTGACATATTTATCGCGTATGAAAAACGGATTATCTGAGCACCAGGGGCTGATGAGTAGTTTGAACATGAATGGGTCTATGAATGTAGAGATGTGTACTTTTTGTATGCATAGGTTCGCCTGTGCCGTGATTTGGTTCTGTGCGGATTGATGGGGGTACGGGTTTTGGGGGATGTATGTGTTTTGATGTTCTGAGCCAGTACAATATATATATATATATATATATATATATATATGCATTATATGGTAATTCACTCTCTTACTAGCCCCCTACCTGATTCATTTATTCCGTCACTCATATAGTTACTTTATTCTTTATTTTATAGTGGCGTCAGACAGAATTTAAGATAAATCTGATAACAGTTGTTGACATCAAACCATGTTTATACATACTTACTCGTCTTAAATGTCAGCCATTCTAAATTGGTCACGTATAATGAGATAGTCATTAATTTTAATTTAATGCTTCATTTCGCTGCATTAACATACAGAATCCTTAGAATCATAACTATACTAACGATTAACATAGCGTCACAACCAGGTAACCCTGTTTTGAGGCACTGAACAGTATTATTAACCCTGATTCATACCTGTTTCCACCCAACACACATCTCAACTCTCAAAGGAGCATATAACGCATGTTCTATTAAAGGCGCAAAGCAGTACTCGAACACATAACTAAATATCATGTCCTATCAGGTTCTAATTTGTATGCATGAATGAACCAGTTGCCACATGATAGTTTTGCATCTCCCGGAGCCTCGAACCAGCGAGCCATTGAACTAACTGCGCCATCACGGTTTTTTTGTTTTATTATTTTGAATTTGTCATTTGTATTTAATTTTTATGAATAATAAACAAGCTGCAACCATCTATAATCACGTAACAAGCAACGTTAAGGATCTTATAAACAAAGGAATAGGTTATATTGGCGTCACCTTTTGAATGTACCCGGTTTTGATGAGTTATATTAATGCATACAAATTATGATGATCATTTCAGGATCGTATACGTAGGTGATTTAAATATTACCATAGTGGGGCATAATCAAATAGTTACTGAATATCATGAACTTTCAAAAATGTTTCATTGTTACATGCATCACACGCACACACACAACAATGCATGCACACACCCATACATGTATGCACGCGCGCGCACACACACATACACCTCGAACACAAACATGCATCAACACACAAACACACACACACACACACATATATATACACTCCAACACACACAAACATATAACCATACACACGCCCGGGCACACACACACATACAAACACACACACACACACACACACACATATATATATATATATATATATATATATATATATATATATATATATAGAGAGAGAGAGAGAGAGAGAGGGAGGGGAGTGATTTGTTAAGTTGAAAAGTTGCAACATTAGGACATTAATATTTGTGTTTGATCACGGCTGAAAAGGGTTTACCTTGAAGTAATTGTATTAAATGTTGATTATATAGATGGTTGTTGGATGGATCATATGTTATTAATATTCCTTCCTGTCCTAATCTCTATTCAACGAGTGTTGAGTCCACAAATCAGGAGAAGGTTTCCAATTATTTATTGTAAATTCAATGACATTTTAGTATACTTTTATATTATCTGGAAATAAACGGCACGTGTTAAAATAGGCATGCATTTGCATATATATATATATATATATATATATATATATATATATATATATATATATATATATATATAATTAGTGATGTATATTTTAAATAGCATATTAATTATACTTCTGTAGAATTGATCCATGTTATGAGTAAAACATATGAATATGTATCTTTAAACTGTATACACTCACTAATAGTTTGACTTATGATCGCTATTTTAAAATATATATATATATATATATATATATATATATATATATATATATATGTGTGTGTGTGTGTGTGTGTGTGTGTGTGTGTGTGTGTGTGTGTGTGTGTGTGTGTTTGTCTGTCTGTCTGTCTGTCTGTCTGTGTGTGTTTGTGTGTGTGTGCGTGTATTCATTTTTAGATTTGTTTATCATTGATATTAATACATAAAAACATAAAAGAATACCTAATGCATACAATTAATATACGTAAAACAAATAATAATGCATAAAACTGGCCAATCTTGGAAGAAATGACGTTCATTAGGCAAAAAGAGTTAATGAAAATATCTGTTTATTAAATTACTAAATAAATAGATTATTTGTCTCGACAATTTGTAAATCATCATACGACAAAATCGGTAATTAAAAATGAGATTAAAAACTCAAAAGGTACTAGTAGTACAATCTGCCTAATGGATTAAAAAATAAATAGTATGGTAACTACGAACGGGGGTTAAATCATATTTTATCAGATCTAAGAGAAAAACGAGTAAACGAATATACAATTTTAAATACAGAAGAAAAAGGTATAAAGGTATACAAACTGTATACTAAAAGTACCTCACACAATTAGCGTAGATCAGTTCTGTATATATCCCCAAAAAAACATTTATGTAATGTAGCAATATAATTAATTGAAATACATAGATTAATATTTTTATATATCAATATTGTTTCTTTTTTTCTCTCAAAAAGGATCTCTGTTCACATTATGAGGTTTATAATTATGAATGGATTTAGATATTATAAATAATGCTATTTGCTTTATAAAGTAACTAATTTGCATGGAACTATTATATTGAAGGAAAAGGTAGCGCATGAAGACCTAGATTATTCAAATATCTAAAGTAACCTGTGACAACATAACAATAGATTTCTACTGTTTATTATATTAATTAGATAAGTTTTATGCGTTTTCTCATTGACATGATTAATAATAGAATGGCCTTTTTCGAATTGATTTAATTATGGTTGGTAAATGATTAGAAGAGAATCATCAAATATCAGTATTTTGGAACGTTTTTGGAAGAAATTCCAAGAAAGTACAATATCATTTTCTGTACAAGATTAAAAATAAAAGATATGACCAACACAACTAAATAATGATAAGAATATGTACTTGCTTCATTAATAATAAACAGGGAATCTTATTTTTTGAATAAATATATCATACAGCATTAAGGTCAACCAAAACAACAACACCTTACATAATATCATATAGGTAATGCAAACAAATTGTATGTCGTATTCTTTTACATGGATCAGCCAGTGGGCTGATGGAGAATATGAAGTCATTTATCAAATTTGAGGCAATTGGAATAGAAGAATGTCTGCTGCCAACTAATAATAATAATATTTTATTTCAGTTCATAATTAGTCCTTATCTTGAGTAAGTAGTCATAGTAAGTAACGTAAAAGTATAATATTTATCTGCTATCAGAGTACATTTTATTAATAAGTGAAATACCATACTGGGATTATGGTGTTTACCATTCCTGAGTTAATACAAACAAGGGACTTGGTATGCCGTCGTCCACATTTCTAATTGACTGAGGTACATAACCTCAAAGAATGTCGTCGTCTTCTTTGGCTTAAATATATATGTTAGATTAACGACACGACTAGTGATGTTTGAATTGTTTGGTATCCGAATATTAGCGGTAATAGACCTGACTGGCAATTTCTTTGTTTACTTGTTTGATATAAGAATATATCATTTGGTAGTTTCACAGGTAAATAACACGTCGGAAGTCTCGTAATACATAGGACGTACAATGTATACTCAACGGTTATCCATCTGTGGACTTAGTGAGTATTGCGTGCGTCCAATAGTTAGCTAGTGTTAATGTGACAGTAATTATTCGGAATTACGTCTTCTTTAATCAAAGATCAAAGCTAATGTCGGATATATCGATCAGAAATGGTAGTAAAGACGCATGACTCTGACCATTAACAGGATTGATTTAGGCAATGTATAGAATAATTTATGATTAATGTGACTGAGCAGCTGCAATGTTAGAAATAATGTGATGGAGAAGATCAATAAATATATGATTATCTCATACTTGTATCATTATTATATACTGGTCACATGTTCTACACAATTAGTCTTCATTGAATGTTTTCTTCCGTATTTTCTGGTAACCAGTGTAAATGTTAAACACTAAACATTTAGAAATGTCTTTAACCTAATCATCTAATACACAATAATTAGGCTAAACTACGCAAATACTGCATTACCCTGAATTCTGACCAATTCATGACATTACACCAAGCACAAATATTAACTTTTACATATATCTTGCAAGAAAGGATATTTTCTTGGCACGTATAATGATTTTTCGTCAGAACATTTTATGTTGTAATGGCTTAGTAGGATGACTGATAGATGAAAAGCTTGAATGTTCTTAATGCGAATCGATGGTGTAGCTATTAGTCGTTCATGTAATAATATACGTAAAAATAATCTGAAAAGGCTTCCTTATCACGACAGGGCACCACATAAATATTGTACTAGAATAGTTTCTTTGTCCGACGTGAAACTGGATTGGTTATTCAAGAATAACTACAGAAAAGTACCAGTACTTAAATGAACATTCAGAGGGATTAGCCACAGGCGTGTTAATGAATTTATATGCAAAGGTCACTTAATCTGACATAAAGACGAGATACCAGATGATGCATAAGTTCATAAACAAACAGCCTCCCTAAAGTCTTTTATTCAGCATTCGTGAGATATTCCCTTCATCTATAACATATATGACATAATAACATGTCTTGAATTGAACTTCAGTTACTTTTATGAACCCAATCTTTCCAAAACAAAATTAATACAGATAAGAAGAGAGTAGTAACTTATAAATGCCGGGAATTGTAATTCTGCCTTCCAAATGGAAATAATTATATCTTACGGTCAATAAAACAAAATCCATTTCCCAGCCAAGTCTGTCAAATCTAAATGAATAGAATTAGCAATATGTTCTTGGGGTTCCTGGGTGCTATACCCGTTGTCTGGTGTACGCTATCTGAATGGTCTGGGGAGAATGGTCTAGAAGACAGTAGCCATTGTTTATAACTTATTCGTTTTCTAAAAAGGATAGCATACGCTGAGTTAATTATAGCAAAATATTGGGTACTTAAACATATAGGTACCCTTCCCTCGTGTGTTTCTAAAATGTTGATAGAGTAGGGTTAAAAGTCATAATAGCATTAAATCTATTATGAGTTTAAAATAACTGATATAAACACTGAAAATCACAAATGTTTCGAGCATTATAGAATTTTATATTATATTGTTTTCCAACAAAATACTATTAATAAACGCGATTTAACATGACAACAATACAAATTTCAATTAGTCTAATTAAGATCATATATAATATTTAATACATTAATATTCAATTTAGTCATTAGCCAACACAATCTGTAATGGAACATTGTGCTTATTACATAATTAGATAAAGTCACGCCACTCTAATTGTATGACAATCTTCGATTTCTGGATCTATTTATGGACTACGTACGTGATATTACTTCCACGTTTTTCGGGAACAAATTGGATTCCGTTGTTTCCTCTTCGAAAAATCCCAAAACAAAAGCCTTTCTATTTTCTTGGGCATTAATCTCTGCTGTGTTATGTTCAAGCTTCGAACGCGTTTTTGATTAAATATTTTAGGAACATTTTGAATAGGTGTATATATATATATATATATATGTGTGTGTGTGTGTGTGTGTGTGTGTGTGTGTGTGTGTGTGTGTGTGTGTGTGTGTGTGTGTGTGTGTGTGTGTGTGTGTGTGTGTGTGTGTGTGTGTGTGTGTGTGTGTGTGTGTGTGTGTGGGTAATTTAGACTTAGAATAGCCCCATTGTTAGCAACAGTCATTGAAATCCTCTGTAAATTTAGTCACTTACTCACTCACACATTCAGTTACATCATCACTATCTCACACATGCATATACTCAGTCACTCATTCACCGATTAATCTACTCCCTTACTGGCTAACTACCTCAATATCATCCGACAGAAATTAAGATAAAATTGATGGCAACCTTTGACAGAAAACCATAATTTTGTCAGAATTCAGGGTAATGCAGTATTTGCGTAGTATTGGCTAATTATTGTGTATTAGATGGTTAGGTTAAAGACATTTCTAAATGTTTAGTGTTTAACATTTACACTGGTTACCAGAAAATACGGAAGAAAACATTCAATGAAGACTAATTGTGTAGAACATGTGACCAGTATATAATAATGATACAAGTATGAGATAATCATATATTTATTGATCTTCTCCATCACATTATTTCTAACATTGCAGCTGCTCAGTCACATTAATCATAAATTATTCTATACATTTGCTAAATGAATCCTGACCTTAACCCCGTTAAAGGTCAGAGTCATGCGTCTTTACTGCCATTTCTGATCGATATATCCGACATTAGCTTTGATCTTTGATTAATGAAGATGTAATTCCGAATAATTGCTGTCATATTAACACGAGCTAAATATTGGACGCACGCAATACTCACTAAGTCCACAGATGCATAACCATTGAGTATACATTGTACATCCTATGTATTACGAGACTTCCGACGTGTTATTTACCTGTGAAACTACCAAATGATATATTCTTATATCAAACAAGTAAACAAAGAAATTGCCAGTCAGGTATATTACCACTAATATTCGGATACCAAACAATTCAAACATCACTAGTCGTGTCGTTAATCTAACAGATATATTTAAACTAAAGAAGACGACGACATTCTTTGAGGTTATGTACCTCAGTCAATTAGAAATGTGGACGACGTCATACCAAGTCCCTTGTTTGTATTAACTCAGGAATGGTAAACACCATAATCCCAGTATGGTATTTCACTTATTAATAAAATGTACTCTGATAGCAGATATATATTATATTTTTACGTTACTTACTATGACTACTTACTCAAGATAGGGACTAATTATGAACTCTAATAAAATATTATTATTATTAGTTGGCAGCAGACATTCTGCTATTCCAGTTGCCTCAAATTTGATAATTGACTTCATATTCTCCATCAGCCCACTGGCTGATCCATGTAAAAGAATACGACATCCAATTAGTTAGGACAACCTATATGATAGTATATAATGTGTTGTTGTTTCGGTTGACTTACTAATGAAGCAAGTACTGATTCGTATCATTATTTAATTGTATTTGTCACGCCTTTTATTTTCAATCGTATACAGAAAAAGATATTGCACCTTCTTAGAATTTGTTTCAAAAACTTGCTGTCCGCCCAAAATTACTGATCTTTGATGATTCCCCTCTTAATCATTAACCAACCATAATTAAATCAATTCGAAAGAAGTCCATTTCTATTATTAATCATGTCAATAGCAAAATACATAAAACGTATCTAATTAATAAAAATACATTTGTATATTGTCACAGTTTATTTTAGATTTTAGAATACTTTAGGCCTTCATATTCTACCTTTTCATTGAATATAATAGTTCCATGCAAATTAGTTACTATATAAAGCAAATAGCATTATTTATAATATATAAATCCATTCATAATTATAAACCTCATAATGTGAACAGAGATTCTTTTTGAAGAAAAAATTAACAAAGAATATTTGTATATAAAACATATTAATTTGTGTATTTCAATTAATTCTATTGTTACATTACATAAAAGTATGTTTGGGATATGAGATGTATACAATACTGATCAATGCTAATTATGTATGGGAATTTTAATATACTGTTTGGATACCATTTTTACTTTTCCTTCTGCAGTGATTTACAAAACCATTAGAATCATAATTATACTAATAATTATACATCCTTATCACTTGCTTAGGTTCACTATTTTTAATTTATATTTAATTTTAATGAATAATAAACATGCTGCAACCATATATTATCATTTAATAAGCAACATGAATGATCTTAGAAACTAAGGAATATGTGATATTGGCGTCACCTTTTGAATGGAAACTGAAACACTAAATGTATCCGCTATTAAGGAGTTATATTAATGAATATAAATTATGATGATCATTTCAGGATCGTAAACTCATGTGATTTAAATAGATAGATAGAAAGTGCGTACATCCATACATACTTCATACAAAAAGACTTGAATAAAATAGAAAATAGCATACTAAATAACCAGATTATAATAGCATAAACATTTGTCAATACAATATGAACAATTAAATAGTTATGACAAATATAAAATAATGAATTATCCCACTTCTGCCACATGTAGTTATGTTGCAACCATGTGTTGGTATTAATTTAAGTAACAATATTATTTGTAGACGACAACACTAATTGGCGAAATGTGAAATATGCCTTACGCATCCGTAATTCATATGTATCAATTGCGTTCATTGCAAACATCGAAATAGCACTATGGCGCCAACAGCAGCGTAATGAATTACGAAACACATTGTTATATGCCACTCTTCATTTGGATATACTCGACATGGAGTAGTCACACCATAGTTCAGAAGAAGACGAATTTAAACAATACGATTCAAGAAGATGGAGCTTCACTTTTTGCGTACAATATGCAAATTTACATTGATTAGTATTTGAGCATGCATATAGGCATCGCTACTGGCGACTGTTATATCCGTGGTCATTACAATTGTTATTCAAGACAACACCGATATATTTGATGGAATATGTGTACACAAGGTCAGAGTTATTCAGGCTTAATGAATGAACTGACATTTTGTATCTTTTGGTAAGTATAATCATGCTCATATATTTAACTGGATGGTATACTATATCGTACACAAGACCATATTGTTGACATATATCAATAAAGTTATGTAGACCAGTGGCGGATGCGGACGATAGACACATGTCGTATGTATAATAACAGTCTATATAACAAAGAGAATAATCTTGGAGATACAATTCCGCCCTATCGGACACCATTGCTGGTTTTAAAATACACCGTTGACGTACTCCATTTTACACAAACCTCTTGTGAGTTGTAGCAAATTCATAATAATCAAACAACCAACAGAGTTTTTCAAGTTTTTTAAACATTGACCAGTAATTAATTCTATCAAAAGCACGAGAGGCATCAAGAAAGCACGAAAATACAAGACTGATATACTGCCTATAGTACTAGATGTAATATTTCAAAGAATAAATAGACATATCAGTGTCATGTTTGGATTTAAAACCAAATCGATTATGACTAGACTAAATGCATGTCTATATTATTTAAAAGCACAAGTTCCAATAACCAATGCAGCAGTAACCCGCGCTATTGGTTTATAATTGTTCTTGTCGCTTGCATCACAGGTTTTACTCCTAATAAGTGGAGCAATGCTTTCTTTCTTGATATTAACAGGCAAGTGACCGTGTATAATAGAAGAATTATATAAAAGAGCTATAATACTTTCAACATATTATCAGAATGGATATAATGTTGGAATGCAAGAAAATCAAATCCAACAGATTTTCCTCTTTCCAGATCGTGATAGCCATAGGAATGTCGTTTGGCGTGATGATAAATCGATTCGTGGAATCTAGAAAGTTTAATACTGATTGAGCATGGCCTTTTCTGGATAAATTATTAACACAATTGCGAATTTCACTGTAGTATTAACTCCATATTTCACTACTGTTCTCTCTACCTGTGCTACCATTCATGGATCTTGACGGTGATATACGTTTATCACTCATATTTCTAATAGACTTCCAGAAAGACGTCATGTCTTTGTTTGGTGAGGATGTGGCTAAGGCGACTCCTATTTCTTCCATCGCCTGGCATTGTCTTATGGTATTTGAAGCGTAGACGCGTGACCTTCATCAGACCACACACTGATCCATGACTGGACTTCCCGAAGTCTCGCCATGTGATATAAGCATGTCGAGCCTCAATATGGGCTTCAAGTACATATTTGTTCCAACCAAGTATTATATACTGACTTACTTTATTACACCAATTTGTCGGTATGGTGAGCTCTCTGGCCCTGTATAATGCCTCATTTACCTCAGCATACATATTATCGAAGTCATTTTTATGTTGCATAGATTCACATCTGCTATCAGTATACGCCAAAGCTTCAAGTGGTATCCGGATATTACAGAGGAATGTCTTTGTAGTGTGTTCGTATCTGTTAATATCCCCAGGGGTAGCCTTGTGCCAGTTACAGGTTTGGTTGTACGAGTAAGGTAAACTATCATTACATATGTTTGCAATATCATTACTAATATCACCATCATGCTTAAAAGCAACAGAAAGAGACAAATGATCTGAAATTGGAAGTTTATCTATCATTTTATTGTACAGGGGAAAGTTGCATATATAGTGATCTAGCCAAGATGTAAACAGCGCATCACTTACGTATGTGACTTTGTCATTAGTACTGCCAAACAACTCATAGTCAGATATATGCAAGTTGCAGGTCTTGACAAACATTAACAATTCCCCTTTCAAAAATACTACTAACCTTTGCATTGAAATCATTGAAGAACTATGGGGGATGTAGCACTCTCTTCAACCACCGATATTAATTTTCTGAGGTACTGTACATAATCATGAAAATCTACATGACAATGATATGGTAAATAAACATTGACAAAAAACATAGATTGTTTATTAATGTATAGTTTACAGCCAATCATCATATTGCACCACAGTAATATCGTTGGATATAGATTTTCGCCATAAAAGAACACGCCGCAATATGGACGTCGAGGTAAAATACCATATTTTGCATCAATGGCACTAAGCCGAATCAGGTTTTTGAGCTAATTTAAATTACATTAAAATAAATATATGTTATGACTTAAGATGTCCAGAGAGTTAATTCCAAAGAGTAGGGACAGCAACTGCAAAAACACGAGTCACATTATGAGGTTTAACCCTGGGAACAGACAACAAGTGAAAACTAGATGAACGGAGTTTCTGTCCGTGACCATTTAAAAACTCACCTTTCCAGATTTGCTTATTCCTCCTGAGTTCCCAATCCATCGGATCATTTGTTGATGAACTTTGCATTGAACTTGAACTATGAGTTTGCCCAACCCCTGTACTAGGTGAATATCGGTATCTTACAAACTGTACAATATAGGTATTTAAATTTAACTTTTCCTTGTCCTAAAGGCTTTAATATGTTTTTACTTTTTTGGTTAGGAAAACAGTAAGTGAGTGAGAGAAAGATAAAGAGAAAGAGATAGAGAGAAAACGAGAGGTCAGTCAAACAAAGGACTATAAATAACTTTCTGTACCGATGATATTTTATCAAATTCTTCTTAGAATTTACCCATCATTAATTTATCACAATGCAGTTCTCATATCAGCTTAATAAAAAACCTTATGCAAACAAGGACATTCCAAACAGCCGAAAGGTCCAATCATTATCTATTTGAATAAATGCCACTAATTAGTGTCCACTTACAATGGCAGTAATCGAAGTCCCGGATGTATTTCAAATCAATTTCATTAATAAAGGCATCTGTTCGAGGTGGATGTCTATTATATATATATATATATATATATATATAATATTATCAATACCAGTCTAGATAAAAGGATATATTTATATATATGATGGCGTCGGATCTCTTTGTCCAACTAGCAAACTATTATTATCTAAGAACATGTGGTTTTCCTCAATAAGAAATCTGATTGTTGGTATTGGCGAAATATGAATATGCTTGAGGGTCTTGTTACTGATAAGGTATGCGGTGTATTCTAGAAACCTGGTGAATCCACTAATTGGATAGTTTTATATTGATGGAGATAATACAAGATCATATAATATGTATCGTTGTTCATAGACTGGAAATAGGACATTATAAATAGATCCAGAATATATATATATATATATATATATATATATATATATATATATATATATATATATATATATATATATATAATTTTATATATTGCATCCAATGAAAGTTTCCCCTCTCTATCTTTATATGTGCATGTGTGTGGTGTGTATGTGTTTTAGAAGGTTATGAGAGGTACTGGCATATACAATTACGAATGTTAAGTTGAGGCTGGGGACGATCAATATATTTAAGTGCCAAATACATTATTTAAGATATCTAATGAAATGAATGCATATTCTAAATATAAGCGAATAAAATTCAATCAAGTAAATTGAAAAAAACAGTAGCTCATCTTATTTCGAACAACTACAACAGGTAGAGGTAGAAAAAAGAAAAACAGTTATAATATAACATAATAGGTTTTTTCATAATTTTTTGCCATATCTCTTACATTGGTGAGTCAGTAAGGTAGTGAGTCAGTGAGTCTGTGAAGTGAGTCAGTGAGTGAGCCAGCATGCGAGCGAGAGACCGAGCAAGCAAATGAGCGAGTTTTGTTTAAATTCGGCACTGGTTAGAGCGACACATTTCGGAAACATCTAATAAGCGAACGTAACATGGGAAGATCTTTACAGCATCATGTATCAAAGATTCGGTGTGGCAGTAATCTGGATACTGTCAGTGAACTCTATTTAAATTAATCAAATTATGATCGTCTCCTTAAAGTTCAACAGAATAAAATATGTGACGTAACTCAACTTCATCAATATTATAACATTTTCTCTATTTCATGTCTCTGAGTAATGCTACGACTAAGTTATGTGCCTAATTTTAATGAACAGGATTTAGGATATATATATATATATATATATATATATATATATATATATATATATATATATATATAATAATATAATAAATAATAATTTTCATACAATAATGTGATTAATAACAGCTTCCAGAACAGGCAGCGTACGTCTCAAGAAATACATCATATATGGATCACTTCAATATATAACCAATCTAATACTTGATTCTCCCTGTCATTGAATGACATATTTCTTATGGGTCCAAGTCATTCTTCAGAATGTTATTTATTTCCTAAATCTCTAGGTCACCCCATAAAATACGGAAATTAAATATTAAAAATCAGTTTTGTATATGAATGCTGAACTTTTCTAAAAGGATATTTATTCTTTCTTCTCTCCATTATTGCTGTGACCTTTTTGGTTGATAACATCTTAAATTAATTGATTTGATAGTAATCGGAACATGACTTCTATTCGATGAAGGAAATAAGAAAGACAGAACCAATTAATAATAATTCTTCACCAGGTTCAGATGATAAAATATAATTATTGAATCAGTAAATAACAAGAATATTTCAGAATAAATCAGTTTACAGAAGTAGCTGTTAATCATAACAGGGAACAATAAACAAATATTGATGCTTGGCTGATTTAGAGAAAGAAGTTATACTTATTAATTTCAAAAGTAAACTGTTTAGGTAAAGATGAATTAAGATAACATTATATGTGATTGCCCTTTATTAGCATATTGTCATTGCCTTAATACGAATATTATGAAAAATATTTTCAAGCCTTAATTCATAAACCTTAATTTCTTCAAAAGAATTAGTCTCCATTGTTAATTTCCAGAATTATTCTGTCATTCGATTTTGAATCATCGTCATTTTCTCGATAATTTATATTTAAATTCAGCAGTGTCACAGACTAGAATTACTAAAATATGTATTATTTGTTATGAGGCCGAAGTCATATGCCACTTGAAATAAAGCGTTTTGTCTTCCGCTGTAGTTTTTACACGTGCTTGACACTGATTTAAAACACCATATTAGATACTTCTAAGTATATTATCAGTCACTTAATCACGAAGAAGATTCATATGTCTTAACATATATTTATATATGTGTGTATAACGTGACATCAACTGAGTCATCTGTCGTTATGCAAGTGATATCAGTCAATGCTATAATTATGATTAACACGAATGATAAGAGTAAATAAAGTATCATTCATGATAAAGGTCATAGTGCTCAATCTATAATCACAAAATCGTTTAATCAAAATGTGATGAAAGTTAACCCGGAGAAGGTTCAATGCACTGTATTTGATAAGCATTCCAATGCAGAATATCAATATGTTAACGTTATCAATGTAAATTATTTTGTTATACAATCAATCTGTAGTCAAATTGTTAAGGATAAATATTGATTTTAAATTGACTTTCTGTGATAAAAAATGATTTATAAAATATATTTATTAGATCTCAATTGGATTTGTGATCGATTATAAGACATTACTGTAAAATGTTGGACATGTTCAAAGTAGAAAACATTCATTTTCTTGCATTCAAGTATGTGTATATGGATCATATACAGAACTAAGAACTTTCTAAGAAAACCTTCATGTACTTAAATAGCACTTAAATAGCATTTTATGTGAAATATTCAAATATATCATGAAGGATAATCCCAGATATGTACACAATTTAATCACTTTGTGGGAAAATGGGTATAATACAAGAGCCGGCGTGAAGTAGGAAAAATCCACCTTTAACTATGTTATATTTGAATTTAATTCTGCTCATATTATGGTGCTACTGTAAGGAATCACAGTTAGTTTATGGGATGGAACGGTATGATAAAGTTTTGTTGGGATTTATGTATTTAAAATAAATTATATTTCTTTGCAAAATTGAGGGAGTGTTATTCTAGTCCTTCCCTTCATCTGATAAATATTTACACAGTTCCATCTCATAGCGAATATAAATTCAAATATTTAATCTCGCTTCTCCAAATCATACAATAGTGTACACGTGAACGACACAAACTATGATATATAATGCTTACATAATAGAGGAAACCGGAACAGGAGCAAAAACTCTCTTCCTTCTACCTCGAAATTAAATAAAACGTTTTGATTAAAGATAAGAAAATGATGAAAATAACCGAAAAACAGCCTGTAGCAGGGACACCAATCCCTAACACCATGGTGAGTAGTAGTATAGTGATTTAGCATATAACGGGACGAGGTACTATACCTGTTTCATACCATGGTATTATGTGACAATGAACATAACATGGATTGTCACATATGATTGAAGAAATGTTCCTCTTCAAATATGTAGTTAGTCCAGGAATCTAGATTTTGCTCCAGGAATATAGAACAATTGATCTTGTCTGATTCCATAAGCACCATGAATATCACGATTGAAGTTGCATACATTCTGAAATGGCCTAGATAGTTTATCATGAATCTAGTTATGCATAAAAACATAATCTCCTGCTGATATAAGTCACACAATTTAATAATACCATACTGCTTTAAGAGAGGATCAGCATAGCTGTTGTACAGTTTGTTGTGGGTGTTTCGGACAGATTATTACTGTAGTTTTTCTGTCTTGTGTAAGAAATTTAATTTTAGCAATTTTTCATGGAAGAAATGCATAGGTTACATGTATGTGAATTTATTAAATGAAAAGGGTATGTAAACCTTCACTTGGAAGAGTAAACTTGACTTGTTTCACAGCGAAATGAGCTCTTGATATCTTAATATTTATATTACGCATTTGCACTCTCTAGCAGATTGATTTGTCAGTTGGTATTCCCTGGAAGTCGCTTAGGACACGTTCATACCGTTAATCGTTAGAGAATGACGCGAAACATTATCTGTTTGTTGTATCACAATATACTGAGTTAACATTCATAGAGCATTTATTCGCACGAAACCAATTAAAATTGCATCCAAAAATATATTTGCTATATTTAGACTTGCCGATGGGAATCAGACAGAAATATTGTCGTATCATCTCCTAAGGACAAACTATTTTCCATAATACTATTTGAAATGGCATTTATTTATATAAGGTAAAAGAGTGGGCCAATGACGGAACTCTGGAGTACCATGAATCTACCTGGCAAAGGTATTAAGTTATAAAGTAAAATATTGGTTCTGATTGTATGAAAGCCTTTACTTTATACATTACTCTTTCGGATATCATAGAAAGTACTGATAGCAAGCTGATTCCTCGAAAATGTTTTTTTTTAAATATCTGATTTGTGTATTGGAATAACCTTGGCACATTTAACTTCAGTTGGAAATGTTTTCATTGTAATGTTGAGCTTTATTATGTTTGTGATACGAAGAACAATAATGTCAATTGTCTCGGTCAGTAAATTGAAAGAAATGCCATCAGCACCGTAGCTAATTTTATTAGGTGTTTACATGGATTGTACTTTATGATTAGATGAATAGCTTGTACCAAGTTTGTTTGTTTGTTTGCACGAGGAACGTTTTGACTGACGTTGCAATCAAAGTTGGCAAACAATAAAATCAATACACCAGTTCTCTCATTGTCATCTATTACCGACTTGTTTTCAATATTAAATGATTTTAGAAGCTAGTCTTATTAATTTCTTCCCAATGGCCGACGTTCAGCCCCGTCAAAAGATGTTTATGCTGTGTTCGTTTTCTTTAATTGTGGTTTTGTTTTACGCTTTGTTTTATTGCATCATTTCGAGTATATCTGAATTTTTAAAAGGTATTTTCAACAAATCAATACATTTGGTATATGCTTCATATATGCAGTCAAATAATACAATTGGTTAGAAGTCAATGTGATCGAGTTCATATCTGACTTTGGCTATGTTATCATTTTAAGCTGAATGGAAGTGGTTAATCTTTGTGTTTGTACCCGCAAAGAGTATATGCTTCATCATATATAAATATTCCGATTGTTGAACGAATAGCAATGTCATTGCCAGGAGTGTGGTCAATGAGGGTAGCTGATGAACGAGTAACTCTTATAGGCTTTAAGATACGTAGAATAAATCGCTTTGAAAATATACCTTCAGTGTATAGGTCTGTCAAGTCGTGTGAACCATATTTTAGCATATCTATATTCATATGCCCAAGATATATTTGATCTATTACTGGCAGCGGTGTGCAAGGAAAATATATTGGGTGCACGTATCACTCGTAATATCGTGGGTTTGCCAGCTTTCGGTGTCAGTTCTACAAATAAAGATTGATTTACATGAGGGTGAAGACAGACAAATCATCTCTGATTTTATAAGTTATACCCTCCTTGATGAATAATTCATCGCCATTTCTATCACTATCGGTGGTATCTCTACATCGAGTAATAATATAATAGTAAATTGAGTTGGCCACAATCACAAAGGAACACTTCACTAATACTTATGTAATCAAAGGAATAATTATCGGAATGTACATCACATAATAAATCATGGAATTTCTCTCAGTTTGTAAATTACCGGAGACAGTTCAGAAAGAAATATGATGACATTTGTTTATTTTCCGAAAAAGGTGCCATCTTTGAGGTGCTTTGCCAGGTTTTGGGGGCTGATAACATTTACATGTATCAGAATCATTGGTGAATAGAGGATACTTATCTTTGGAGTCATCTTCATCATGTTCAGACCAATAGAGTGTGACGAGTTTGAACTTATTGTCAGTCATGATACCGTCCGATAAAATAGGGTTATCTCCAGACATCAATAAGGTACTCTACTACACAATGGTGAGCAATGGATACGTCATGGTCATACCTGCTTCTTCTATCTCACTGAACATGTTTTAGCACCATACTTATATATCCCTTATATAGTGCATAATGAAATAATTACGAAAATAGGTTGGTTCTAAAAAAGCGTTATCAAATTCATCCCATATTTGTCGATATACAATGTAATAATAGCAACACGTATTGATGTTATGTCAACATGTTTTGTGACATTCTGTCAATTGTCGACAGGTAAACACTATTTGTGTTTCAATTATATATCACCCAGTGAAAAAGTTATAATGAAATAATTACACTTCAAAACAACAGACTAGTTATTCATTCTGAGAGAAAGGGCTACACACTTCTACTAGTATCTGCCTTGTCCAGTATTCCTTTTCCACCTTGGTTTGTGCCTTGATAAATAATTATATTCCAAGACCACACATAGTCAATCTTTCTGATTTGGACGGTTACATATTTCTACTAGTTTCGGCCCCATCCAGTTCGCCTTTTGCCACTTTGATTTATCCGCTACCATTGCATTGATACAGAATTATATTTGAAAACACACACAAATATTTCATTATTATAGAGACGATTACGTATCATTACAAGTATCGGACCCAACCAGTTATAGTCTTTCCAGCTTGATTTATCCGTTTTCGTCCAACCGTTAGCGCCAATCCGACAGCCCAGTGGTTGTCAAATTTATTGCATTCTATAAACATTCGCATTTTAATCATGTTGCTAAATAAGACTTTTGTTTCACATTATACATGATTTAGTGACAATAAATAAAGTTTTATATATTTGATTATGATGTACCAGCTGTCGCTATTCTACTATGGTTTGAAAATTAACTCATAATTGTGCCATTCATCTTTTGTGCTTCGGAAACTATATATATTAAAAACGCTACAAACAGTGAACTACCATTAGGATCCCATTCCGAGACCCTGAGATCGGCAGAGAACTACACCATCAACTGATCTATATCTACTCAGTAACCAGTTTATGTCTCAGTTAATAACTAGAGAAGTGGGTGACGTGTTCCTGGAAATGCCCGAATCTAAATTATCTCCTATTAATAAAGATGCATTGAAATACATATGTATGTTTATCTGTATGTCTGCATGGCATTATGTATATCTGTATGTCTATGCGTCTGTCTGTCGGTCTGCCTGGCTATCAAAATATCTAGCCTGATAACAAATAAAGGATTTAAATTTACTGAATTCCTTTCTCAAAACACATTTTCGAGCCGTTACATTACTAAACTCATTATTTCAGTCATGATCCAGCCATCTAATGGTATGTATCTAACGTTATCACTCAGTACGCCATGATACATACCTGAGTATTATCGTTTTAATGCAACTTAGAGCAACATCATTTGATACAGGTACATTCTAAACTTTAACTATTACGTTTTTACTGTAGCCTTGCAGTATGACCACACCTGCTGAAAGCCTACACCAGGAAGGCAGGTGTGCGACAGATAGTCTGCTCGGGCCCAAAACTAACATCAGCATAGGGACATGGAGTGTGCGTAAAATGAACGAGACCTCAAAGTTAGCACAAGTCATCCTCGAGATTAAAAGGTACAGACAGAACATCCTAAGGGTTAGCGAGTGCTGATGGACTAGGTCCGGCGACATGTGTCCCATGATGGTTCAACCATACTATACTCAGGACATGGGGACATACATACCCGTGGTGTAGCCCTTGTAATTTCAAACAGAAGGCCAACACCTTGTTTGAATGGGAATCGATCAGTGATAGGATAATGAAAGCACGCTTCAACTCCAAACACTGCAAGCCTACAATTATTCTGTGTTACGCCCCAACCAATGAATCAGACAAAGAGGACAAGGAATACTGGTACGAACAGCTGCAACAAGCAGTCGCCAAAGTGCCACAACACGATATGCTTCTGATCATCGAGATATGAATGCCAAAGTAGGTTCTCAAAAATGCCACAACGCGTGATGACTGACAATGGTGAACGCCTTGTTGACTTCTGCTTGAACAACAACTATGTAATTGGAGGCACCATCTTTTGCACACAGAGACATCCTCCGGCTCACCTGGAAATCACCACATTATCATAAATAGTAAATGGCCTAGGTCTCCTCAAGATATTTCGCAACCGTATGCGTCAAGTTGAAGCTCAACAAAGTGGTACCAGAGAGTCAGCACCATAAACAACTAGATGTCACAACTCTCGCATGCCCAGTCACCAAACAGCAGTTCGTTTTGGAGCTGAGAAGCAGCTTCAGTACATTAACTGACACACCAGAGGAGACTGACCGCGACGCTACCAACAAATGGGATACCATCAAGAAGACCAACGTCGAAGTAGCTACCAAAGTCTTGGGCCACAAGAAGAAGAACCACAAGGAATGGTTAACACCGGAAATATAGAAACGATTGAGGAGCGGAAATAACTCAAAATCAAAATGCTGAGTACCACATCAGCGAGACTCCAACAACAAGTCCAAAAAGCATACAAAGGCAAAGATAAGGAAATGAAGAAGAGTGCCAGGAATGACAAGAGGTCCTATATAGACGGGCTAGCAGCAGAAGGTGAGAGTGCTGCAGAAAGAGGTGAAAGGAGCACTGTCTACACGATCACCAAACGACTCTATGGTAATTACACTACTCACTCTGCCCCTGTGAAAGGCAAAGATGGCAGCACTATTACAACTCAATGTGAACAAGCTGATAGATGGGTTGACTATTTCTGTGAAGTCCCGAACCACCCTCAGCCAGATTAACCCACCGACCCCCATCAGTGCAAAATGACATCAACATCGATACCAGTCCCCCAACAGAAGCGGAAGTTAGAAATGCCATCAACGCTATGAAGAGTGGACAAGCCCCAGGCGTAGACTCCATTCATGCTGAAATGTTGAAGGCAGACCCCAGTACAGCTACAAGAGTCCTGAATAACTTGTTCGACACCATTTGGGACAAATAGGCTATCCCAAATGACTGGGACAAATGACTCATTATAAATATCCCTAAGAAAGGCAACCCCGAAGTCTGTGACAATTGGCGAGGAATCACACTCTTGTCCATCTCCAGCAAAGTCTTCTGTAGAATCCTTCTTGGAAAAATCGAGACAACAATCGATAAGATGCTGAGACAAGAACAAGCGGGATTCTGGAAGAGAAGAGGGTGCACTGATCAGATATTTGCTTTGAGGAACACCATAGAACAGACTCTAGAATGGAACTGCACACTGTATATCAACTATATTGATTTCAAAGGGGCCTTTTATTGTATCCACCATGACACTCGGCGGAAGATCCTAAGATCCTGGAGTACATCTAAAGATTATTTCACAGATAGAGACATTCTACAACCACTTTAAATGCAGTGTCATCCTCAGTAATACATTCTCTGGGTGGTTCCCAGTGAAATCGGGTGTTAGACAGGGATGCACCCTCTCACCCATCTTCAACTACATCAGATAAACCTAGGATTATTAAGTGGACTATCCTTTCCCAGTTAGAAATCCTCGACTTTGCTGAAGACCCTGTATGTATATCAGTAAAGCTTAACCATATGTAGGAATAAAATGATAGATTATAGAGATCTGCAAAGCAAGCTGGGTTTTCCATCAATACATCCATGACGCAGATGATGAGCATCAACACCAAACCATCCGGACTTGTTGCCGTAAATGGTGAACCACTTGAGCGTCTACGGAACTTTGCCTACCTGGGTAGTCTAATCTGCGTTAGCCAAACTGCAGAATATTTGGAAGTCTAACAGTAATGTGAAATCCATCCTACTGTATGGCTCAGGATGCTGGCGTATGGTGACATGGCAAATATGAATGCGTTCCAGAAAGATCTGCCGAATATTCTGGCTAAATACAATTCGGACGTGGAACTCTATAAGAAGACGGGTTGCAACAGTGCTGTCCTCGAAATCAAACGCCTATGACTGAGATGGCTAAGACACGTCCTGAGAATGCCCAAAGATAGCATCCCCAAAGTGACACTGAAATGGACACCACCTGGAAAAAGGAAGCGAGGATGGCCAAATATGACATGGCGATAGACAGTAATGGCCGAGCTGAAAGAGAAGGGGTTGTCACGGGGTGAGGTTCAGGTCTCAGCTAAAGACAGGACCTTGTGGCAAAACATTGCTGTGGCCTCTATTGAGATCAGAGTTAGCCTAATAACCCAACCTTCCGAACATTTAATTCAAAAATTAAGTTTTATCTGACTAAGCAATCAACTATATTAAAATAGTAACATTTCTAGCTCATCCCAAATTCAACCCAGGTAGACTCAACCTTATGCTGATAGAACCATAACAAGCGATGATTGAGTTATAGCATTTAACAACTTGTATGCTGCAATACATATAATACAATAGTAAAATCCGAAGATCCGGGGGTGTAGGTTCATAAAGATTAGGCCCCATTTAGCCCATCCGTTGGAGGAGTAAAGCTTATTAAATTTACATGCACAAGTATATACATCTTTTTTAATTATCCTTCATGTGATGAAACACATTTCCTTTTTTTATGTTTGGTGGAAGCGCACTCCATTACTCAGGTCCTTCACAAGTAAATATTTAGTCATTCAGTGTGTGGCGCGAGGATCATTGCGACGGCTAGTATAATGTGCATAGATCTCACAGTTCCCTGTAGTTAATAAACATAGGGGAAGCGCCCAATTGTTTTTATACATGAATATCAGTAATTGAAAGTTGTATAATTCGTTAATTATTAATATTTTACTCGTCTGAAATAATGGAATTGAATTGTGTATTCGTTGTACCTAGACATGTGTAATCTTAGAATAAGTTGGGTTTGTTTTCTGTCTAGATGTCGTGATAAATTAAGATAAGCAAATCCCAATTAGCGAAAGACCGGCGTTCTAGTACCACCAATAACTACCAATACGATATACCTAAATGCAATCGCATAACTGATACCCTACATGTATAACAAAACAATGTCCAAACTAAATACAACAGCTCCAGATAAAACTGTATCATCGAAGGAATTCACTAAAGAGTATCTATTCCTATCTAGATATAAGCGTATTAATTCTGTATAGCATCGTATTTCTGTATTTGCAAACAATTTGATAGTATTGATATTTTGCGAAAACATTGATCGATACAAATACAATTGGTGATTAATATTTATGAGACAAGCATGTCATTCGCTTTCTATGCTTTTCTGTCTCTGAAAACATCCCAACAAGGTCATATGGGCAATTTTGGCATACATATTGATTCACGTTTTATTTATTGCTAAATTAGAAAAGACTTTGTATGTCTTCATACAAATGAGATAGATCGACATAAATACCTGTATAGCTGATTCTGCTCGCTTTTCCGGTTCCATATTTAATTTATCTGATTATTACTTTTGTGTGTCCTCGTACAAATGGCAAATCGATATATAACTTATATAGGATACACCTATATAACTTATCTTTTTACTAACTGTATTAAGCGACTAATAGAACCCTTATTCAGAATCGATCTATTTCAAACCTTTTGTTTGTAAATTTATCTTACGTCTTCTTCTGTTTTTTTCATTTATAATTGTTGGTTCGTGTTACTGTGATTTACCGAGTGCCCAGTATGATCCAATCCCTCTTATGCTTAGGGTTACTTCACCTTTACTCCATATTAATCTAGCATCTACCCATTGACCAGAGCAACTTGTGTGTTCCTAATAGTAGCTAAAGCTCCTACTGGCATAGCTCTCTAGGTCATGCACGGTATACAAGCCCCTTCACCAAGACAATAAATGGAATATGACAGGATCTGTCCTAAGAGATTGCGATTGGCTCCATCTCAATGTTATTCTGCAACGTTTATTTCTTTAATCTGTCAATAATTGCTAACACCATGAGGGTTAGTTAGTATATAAAGCT
The DNA here is from genome assembly GCA_025642065.1 of Paralvinella palmiformis. Taxonomy (NCBI): domain Eukaryota; kingdom Metazoa; phylum Annelida; class Polychaeta; order Terebellida; family Alvinellidae; genus Paralvinella; species Paralvinella palmiformis. The sequence continues at coordinate 173,963 of JAODUP010000649.1, read as the reverse complement.
TTAAATGGAATTGGATAACTGAGCATAAAAATGCTGTCAGAATGATAAACTAGGTATAGTTATCAATGGCTAAACAATCTTGTAGAAGTATTTCTTTCATTTCTTTATATGGATGAAATTAATTAGTATCTCTGTCTATCTATATATCTATCTATCTATCTATATATCTATCTACCTATCTATCTATCTATTATCATATCTATTATCTATCTCTTATATCTCTCATTCTCTCTTATCTCTCTTCTCTCTCTCTCTATATATATATATATATATATATATATATATATATATATATATATATATATATATATATATATATATATATCCTATACTAATAATCATAATAATAAATCTTTATTTCATACTCTCAACCCATAGTATACAATACAAATAACTAATTATCACGGTAAAAAAGAGATCATGTACAACATCAGGCAGGTCATTTTACATAACATCACATTAAAGCCGATTTTGAATAGATGACACACACACACACGGGCACATATATACACACACAAAGACATACGCACGCACATACAGAATATTTTTATAATTAATCTGTATCTCTATTGTGAATTTTGCCGATTGATGATCGACTAGTGAATATATAAACATTAATCCGAAAATAACTAATTAGTCGTCATTTGAAAAATAAATATTCATAATTTTTGCCGAAACAGACACAATTCTTAGATTTCTGTAACAAATTCAATATTTTTATCTCTTGACTAGTCTCCAAACTAATTTCCAACAGTTATTTTTATGTTCTGAACAAATTCATGCCAATAAGTCGTTTTACCAATGATATAAAACGACTTATGGGGAAACCTGAAGGTTTATGCGCTTAACTTTGATTCTTAAATGCATGAAACAAATAATGTAACGGCGATCCCTGGTGAAGAAACAAATGAAATTGGAATCATTTTATACCTTTAGTAAAGTAGATAATTGTCTAAAATAAACAAAATAAGATCTATTAATAATTTTAAGTATAACCAAAACCTTTAGAAAGCAGTAATTCCTCTCTAATATCGTCAAGCCACCAATTTTATTCACGTTAACATCGACATATTACTGTTCCTCTATATACATCGTACAAAGGAAGCAACCGTCCACTCGCAAATGCGAGTAGAAAATATTTCCGGGAGATTGCTTTATTCCTCCAACTGATCCGTACTGGCGAGTGCTAAGTTAGGGTTATTTTGCAATACATATTTTCCCTTTTGGCCACGGTTGTCGCTGTGAGTTGCTGTCGACGCTTCGTTGACACTGCCACTTTGTTTATCCACACATCGGAACGAGTGTCCAATGGAATCCGAGCATGCATTATGAGGTTCATATTGACAACGTCATTTATGTTATACCAAACACGTGCTTTCCGAGCATTAATTATCGATCGCCTGTCAACCACTGCATATATTATGTTCATTATCACGAAGGCTACAATTCCCGTTTTGCACCTTGCCTGTGTGTGTGTGGTCGTGTGTGTGCCTGAATATGTGTGTGCATGCATGCGTGCATGCATGAGTGCATGCATGCGTGCGTGCGTGCGCGCGCATGAGTGTGTGTTCGAGAAGAAAGGTGACCTGGATCCAAATTGATAATTATATGCAACAGCCCACCTAGGGAATTATTAACATTAGGGTGTTTTTTCGCTAGTAGCTCCGCCTTCGATCCATTTGGCATGAGCAGGTTATATATATTACATGCACTGATTATTCTCCTTTAAATCCGTCCGCATTAGCAAGGTCTGGAAAACGGCCGAATAGTCTGTCCGGTTATTATTATTGTTGGCAATAGGATCACCGTATACATTGAGAAAGCACAAAGGATAACGATAACTATATCTGGCAAACATGTTATCAAGGAAGTTAATGTTCATATTGTCATACATCTGTGTGTTGAGTATGCAGGAAAATGTGTCTGTCACCGAATGGGAATATGTGTTTAATGGAACAGCAAGTGATTTGTCGAAAACGAACACCGAAGGATATTTGGAAAGTCAAGGAACATATACGGTAACATCAGAAATGATCTCTTTAGCGTCGTCAAAACTCGATGGTAAACAGGAAACTAAAGAACAGAAAACCGACTTACAGTCAACAACGAGCTCGATGAAACTTGTAAGTACAATGGAGAATAATTATAAACAGAACTCAGAAGTATTCCAAGTTTCGACTTCTATTGTTCCTTGGAACATAGATAATGGATCTTTGGGAATTAACAGCAACGCCTCCTGGAACATCACAGACGACTTTAATTTTACAACATTTGAGGAAGAAGATATTCCTTTGTGGTCAACAATATTTAATTATATCCAACTGGCATCTACATTGACTGGTTTCTTGGCAAACGTTGTAACACTTATTACCTTGTACGTCAGTCCTACTGGATTCTCTAGACTGGTTCTGGTCTTATTTAGACATCAGTCGTTTGTAGATAGTTGTGTTTGTGCGATGGCCTCCATTGTCATACTTCAGCCATTCAACTGGGTGACTGGCATTGTGTATATCGACCTATTCATTTGTCATGTTTGGCATAGTCAAGCAATCTACTGGGTAGCCGTTACATTGTCCACATACAATTTGGTTGTTATCTCGTTTGAACGATACCTGGCCGTATTACATCCTTTCAAACATGCCAAATTAGCCAACATATCGGGAAGGAAGTTAGCATTATGGCTTCTGTTTCTTCATGTCTTAAGTATCCTAATTACTCATGGCTCGTTTATACAAACAAGATTGGAACACGACAGATGTGTAAATCAATTTGCGTTTGAAGGACCGATAATGGAACGATTTTTCTTCGCTTATGTTATCTTTACCTACGTCACAACTTACTTTTTGCCTGCAGTTATTATGGCAACTGTTTATGGAATCATCAGCAGGAAGCTACACGCCAGACAAAAGGACACCACTTTGGGACAATCAAATTTGATAGATCGAGCTGGTACTCAGGTTACGAAGACCGCCATTACTGTGACAGTAATCTTCATCGTCTCCATCGGTTACGATCTTCATTTCTATCTGTTGGGTCATACAGGTGCTGTGGCCTACGAACTGAACTCACCTTACCAGAAAGTGGGAGTGTTTCTTTCTAATCTCAACTCTTGTGCTAATCCATTCGTCTACGCCATACTAATGCCTGTATTCAGGCTGAGTATGGCTCGAACATTTTGTTGTAGAAAGATCAGCAAGAAGCCGAACCAATCTGCCAAATATATAAGTCAGAATCTACAGAGTTCTTCAACTGCAGGAAGTTCCTCTTTATCTACTATTGCAGTAGATAATTTTAGTACACATTTGTAATGATATAGCATTGTTTAGCTTATATATATACAGGTAAGAAGAACAAATGTTTTGAAACATTAGAAATGGTTTAGTCGTTGATTAAAATATAAACCTGCACATAATTAGAACATTAATACTTATGATGTTTCGTCTGGGTAATAGATCGCTAATAAAGGTGAATATATAAACATTTATTATATAAACATTAATATTTAGATAATATAATTTGTAAATTTATTTTGAAGTATGAATATAGATAAATACATGTATCTTAATTATTGTTCATATCACTGATGATTCGAAAATATAATGCATTAAGCGAAACTGTTTGGGCATGATTTCTTAGCGATAGTGCATGAGCTTCTTGTTTTATGTACGTGTATGCAGGTGAATAACTATGTTTGGAAATGATCAGATAACTGGGAATCGTTTTAATAATAATAATTATTGTAGATCCTTCATCTACTGCTTAGCTCCATTATCCTTTTAACTTTGCTTTTTCAATTTGAGATGCTCTTTTCCGTTTATAATGGTAATAACAACATTTAGTCTAAAGATATATTTTAATGGCTACGTATTTAGCGTTAATAATCCTTTCTATTATTGTTGCTGCACCGAACACGTATGTTGCCAAAAGATAGATTCTAAAAATATGAATAGTTGTTAATTTTTGTTTAGGCCTCTGTCTTTTAAATTAACACAAAAACAGCACATACACGGACAAACACACAAACACACACACAGGCACACATTAGTATAATGTATCTAATTTCAAAAGTAATGGACACACACACACACAAACAAACAAAGAGGGGGAGAAAGAAAGGGAGAGATTTATTTATTTAATATATATATTTCTTGCCAATAGGTAAATAAAATACTTTTTCTCAATATGTTTATAATATTTTTTAAATAAAACTGAGCTCGGTTCCAAGAATGATCCATTAGCAAGTTGTTAATATATATATATATACATAATGACATGTTACACTACAACTCTACAACAAATCACATATCCCAAAATAGGATACAAATATGAATGTATACATTACAGTTAATCTGTATAATCAGGTAGTATGTATATTGCCTGAATGTTATAGGTAATGTGCATTAATAAATCTCAGTTAGCAATAAACGTATTACCTGAATATTTCAGGCATATACATATTATATAAAATACACTTCACCTCATCATAAGATAACAACTAATAATCAATCATGTGGATAACGATTACTAGAAACCCAGAGATAAGCTAATATATGACAAAAATCGTGTGCTGCTACTGCCACCGTGTTTTTATATTTATATTGATATAATGAATGAAGTAACTAAATATATATATATATATATATATATATATATATATATATATATATATAAAACTTTAAGTGTTATTTGTATTAGATAATATCATGCAAATGAAGAAAGCTACAAATCAAATCCAAACCAAATTTTTCTACTGGCAAACAACATTGAAATAGGCTCCCTGTTTTACACGGTTACTGTAATATCCGAAATAGGTACGGTTATGATTGATTCTAGAAAAATGCCAGCAATAAATTACTGTTACATGAACGAATATCGGACCTTTGATTAATCCGTAGATGCTAATTGCATATCCTCTTAAAGAAAACCCATGACCATGGAAAAGAACTCGCTCGTAGAGGGGCTACTTATGGGCATTTTTATCAATAATTACTTCTTGTTCTGTCTCTTACAAAAGCTCTAATGTAGATTCTGGCATGACAATAATACCAACTCCGGTGTCATTATAAACAATGTCTGCCATCCGGATGTGATTTCTACATCATACATCCACTAATATACTAATGGACGACATGCCAGTCCACTCTCTTGTAATTAATTCAATCATCAAAGTTGAGGAACCCTGAACCAAGTGAGCCTCAGTGGTTGAGGCTACTATTAGTTAATTAAGGCTTATCATTAATTCATATTTCGCCGTAAATCGGGCTGATAATTTGATCTGAGTATACCGTACTCGTTATCCGAGTACTATTTGTTAATTAATGACGTGTCATACTCGGATGATGTTTTGTACGATTCTGGCCTTTTTCCTAAAGGATTTGGTCTTCCGGTAAAAACTACACAATGTCCATAAAGTGTTTTTTACCGATGGAATGGAGCGGCTAATAAACTGAAGGACGTCGGAAGGAAAGTTTGTATTTTGGGATTTAGGAACATCAACGGAACAAAACAATCAGAGTCATGTGGTATGTTTGTTTGTTCTCGTTTATTAATGCATTAAGGCATTATCTGCTTAATTCATCAGGGGAATTTATGTGGAGAAGAAACCTTTGTACTCAAACAGAGATTTTCTCCGGCAGTGTTCGTGAGAAGTACAACGGTTGGTGAGTAAGTGAGTTAGTGAGACATGTGGCCAATAGCCATTTCCTTGCTTAGAAACATCAAATCTTGAGAAGAGACATCCCGCTGAAACAATGATAATAATTGGATTTCAACCTTGATTATGTTGTCTTCAAAACAGCGCCCTAACACCTCTGTGTGTGGCTGCGTGGTTGTGTTGGCGTGTATAAGTGTCCGTGGTTGTGTTGGCGTGTACAAGTGTCCGTGGTTGTGTTGGCGTGTACAAGTGTCCGTGGTTGTGTGGGCGTGTACAAGTGTCCGTCGTTGTGTTGGCGTGTATATGTTACCGTGGTTGTGTTGGCGTGTACAAGTGCCGGGGTTGTGTTGGCGTGTACATGTGTCCGTGGTTGGATGTTTGTACCAATTTATGTTTAGGTATTTTTTCAATTCCCTTACTAAATAACAAAGGATAGGTACCAAAATAAGTTGTCTTCAAGTTGAAAAGGTTGCATATAGCTAACTCTGATATATATATATATATATATATATATATATATATATATATATATATGTGTGTGTGTGTGTGTGTGTGTGTGTGTGTGTGTGTGTGTGTGTGTTGTGTGTGTGTGTGTGTGTGTGTGGTATGTGTGTGTGTGTTATGATGAGAATCTAATGTTTTATTGTCCCAAACATTGCTTAATGAAGCTCTTCATATGTAATATATAGCTGTAGATCAATGGCTAATAGATATAAGCGTTGGTGTCTGATTTGTAATTGTATAAGGCTTTGATGTGAGGTATATATGCCTATTTAGATAATCAGGTGTGTGATAGTTGACTGAAAAAACCTTCACGCACACAAAACATTGTTCTATCCTAGATCGCTTAGAGAAAGGTCTTTGTAGATAAAATGCTTCATAGGAAGGTGTTCCTATGTGTGTGCGTCCTTGTGTGTGTGTGTGTGTGTGTGTGTGTGTGTGTGTGTGTGTGTGTGTGTGTGTGTGTGTGTGTGTGTGTGTGTGTGTGTGTGTGTGTGTGTGTGTGTGAGTGTATGTCTCTATCTGTGTGTGTGTGAGAGAGAGAGAGAAAGAGAATGTGTGTGTGTTTGTGTATATTATGGTGTGAGATAGAAGGTGTTTGAGTTTGTGCGTGCGTGTGTATGTGTCTGTGCGTGTGAGTGTGTGTGTTTACAACATGGTAGCTAAGGATTAATGTCAAGGGCTGCACGGTAAATAGCATTTCATTGACCATGCAGTAATTGTATTATACTAAATATGGCAGTAGAAAAATAAATTGCTTGGGTATTTATGGATATATGAATAAATGTGTGTGTTTGTGTTTATGCAAGCATGTTTTTCTTAGTGTTTATATATTAGCTATATATATATATATATATATATATATATATATATATATATATATATATATATATATATATATATATATAGTAATATTTGTGTGTGTTTATTTGTCTGTTTGTTCGCAAAACATTCCGAGTGGATGGATGGATGGATGGATGGATAGAAATACGGGTGTATGGATGGATAGGTGGATGGAAGGATGGATGTATGGCGATGCGTAAACAATATACAACAGAACCCTCAGTACCCCTCAAATGATGACGTACAGTGCATATCTATGCAGCGGGTTAGGAGGGAGAAACTGCCACACGTATGTCACATAAATATTACTCATATCTGGCGTATATGAGGTATATGGTACTTTAATATATGATAAGTATACAGAACATTTTTCTAGTCGGTGTTATGAAATCTGAAATAGACAATTCGTTCACAATATTGTATTATTTTTGTTATTCGTTGTACTTTGTACGGTATTCATTATTGGAACGAACATGTTGAATTAACGAACACTATTCTGTTATGTAGAGGTCAACAAATTTTAGCAAATGCTGAATAAGAGAAAACGTTTTCTATTCTCTCGCCAGCAATATCTGCCTTTCATCAAAATATCTTTCTATTCTGAATTCCTGCAAGGTGATTGATATATAATAAAACTTTACCTGAAGTTAACCAAAGACACGGAGCAGCTTATCTAATGTTAATTATTTCAAGAATGATTTCATTCACTGAACGTTCTTAAAAGGACTTAAGGCAAACACAATATGAAATATTGATTCATCTGTTTCATAATCTAATAGTATTAGTTCTGTTTGACAGACTGATGAGTAGCCCAGACCCATGTATAGGTCTACACATATATGTATCGATATATGGAAGTATAGAACATTTTATATTTAGATAGACGTATGTATGGTTTATTTATATTTAGATTTATGGAGGTAGATGCCTCAAAGGATGTTTAGATGTTCATGTTCTGTGTCTGTGCCTCTCTATATGTATCGTGAAACATACATTGCCGTGCCAGACATCATATCTATTTCGATCCAGATTCATTATTACACCAATGTAAGAAAGTTATGTCGTTATTTCAACATGTTTGAGTCTATTAGCTTTGTTATGTATAATGTAGAATCTATATTGTTGTCATCTTGTGTGGTCTGGCCAAACGACCTATTAATTCATACAATGCTGCTTGATGGATTTACACTCCTGGAGTCGTTTGTTACTCCGACATGGATCTCCATGGGTATTAAGCTGCGGACAGAGTTTTTTCCCATATTATGAGTAATTAGGTTACACTGATATAGAATTTTTTAGTTATGTATAGCTATTATAATCCCGACGTGTCATTCGCAGTATCGGAGATCTGTCTGAAATCCGCTGTTCTCGACAATGGGTCAAATAGATCAAGTGGATAGGCGCTTTAATTTAGATCCCACACCTAACTGCATATACTTAGGGACGCTAAATTAGGCTTGAATGAACGTTCACTTAGTGATGAACGGAAACGTATGAGGATTAGCTGTTAGGTTCGAGTAAATCATAGTATTTACTCAGGTTTGAGACGATATTTCGTTCTAGTCCAGTAATAATCCATTGAACAGCATTGCTACTTTGTTGTTTGAGCTAAGTCACTTCCCTGTTACTTATATATATATATATATATATATATATATATATATATATATATATATATATATATATATATATATATATATAAGGAAGTTCACCCCGATCAAACAAGTGGCTCTGGTGGCCTAGTGGTTAAGTACCTGGCACTTGGTGCCAAGGGTCACATGTTCGATCCCAGCAAGAGGTCGACACTTTTCCAGAGATTAATTTCTCGGTTCACCGCATCGTGGGTGGCTGACCATGTTAAATGGTGCTGATTTCTCCACTGAATTATAAAAAATAACGGGAACCGTTAAAGACCCACTCTGGCAGTAACCACCCTCAGTGTATTTCGGCTCCATCTTTCCGTACTGCTCCCCTGTGAGTGGAGGGGGGAGGAGGTTTCTCAACCATTCCAACATAGAGGCTGTGCTGAATAAGCGACAGCCTGGGCATTCTCCCCGAAAAACAAATCAATCAATTATTAACGTTAACATTCTCACAACTGCTCTGATCTAACTTGGTGTTTTACTCCTAAACACTACGGCTGTAGGTGATTCGTTTTTTTATTGGTTGGCGGCTTAGGGACTGGTGAGACATTACACATGTCTCAGCATGAAAAGTCGCCACTCTGGATTCAGTCTCCTGAAGAAACGGCCCGAGTTTGAATTCAAGGTTCGAGATTCTCTGTGCCTTTTTATACACAGCTAAAACCACTCACACATATACAGACACACACACACACGCACGCGCTCGCGCATGCGTGGGCGCAAGCCCCATATGCTATAATACATTAACATATGACCTCAATTATTTCATGGGGCTCAGGTGAGATATATGGGAATGTCCCCAAGATCAGACGCTGATGATTCGACATTATGACTATAAATCACAGTGATGGAGCTAGATTAGTGTCATGTCAAATGATAAATAAAACGATATGGATTGAACACACCTGCGCACAAATGGAGGATCCCTCTAAATATTATGTTTATCCAACAGATAACAGTAGAAAAATAGGAAATTTAACTGATAGTAGATTTATTTTAGTATATTTGCTTGACAGAATCTCAAATGAAATTTTTTTGGATTTTAAAATTATTAAATCTATTATTATTATTAGTAGTATTACTATTATTACCTAATTCATCGCTTCCATTGACTACAACAACATCATAATTCTCATCGTATTCCCAATACTGAAATAATTATATATTAATAGTATATTGCTAAAGGCTGAAGTATTCTGTTTGAATAACTGTGTGAGGCTAACATGTTGAATAGGTTTACTAATTTAAACCATTTCACACGATATAGATTCAAAACAATACGAATTCAGCTTCCATACCAATAACATTTATAATAACCATTTTACAAGTGCCGCATTTTGTTTTAATATGTAATGGTTAATTATATTCCTCCCTCAAATTGAATAACATGTTTGGTTAATTATGTAATTTGTATAATTCGTATTAATTTATTCCACAAATATAATAAAATTAAAAAGGCGATACTTCTTCTACAACATATACATATGCTATTTTTAATATATATATATATATATATATAATATATATATATATATATATATATATATATATATATATATGATCACACACACAATGCGTCAAAACTGTAAAGAAGTAGGAATCATTACAGCTGCGATCAATTTACAACGGTGACAGAAACATCATTAGATGTGTCCGACCATTCCATCAAAAACGTCATTACTGTGTGAGCATCTCATCAAGAAATTAATTGCAGACACACACAGGTCCAAACATCTTACAACTTGACAATATCTAGCTAGCTCTAGAACCGGATTATATATGCTTGTTAATACATCCTACCATCAAAGCCTGAAGCCTCAGAAAACGATACTAATTCGCATCTGAAGAAACCAGGTACATCCACTGAAAGTGCTATTATACGATTTTTCTTTACACAGATAAATCCGACCTTCAGAATAATATATCATTCCAGATCACAATTATCATCCTTTATATATGTTAATACATCAACATATATGACGATATATGCGCACGGAAAATCAGCATCAAATCAAAACCTTACGACCAGAATCGTCAATAACGAGCAGTATTGAGGGCAAGACAATCAACCATTTATCACTTTACCTGCATATAGAAGTTGGTGATATTAAAAAAAAGCTTTACAATTCAGAACACATAAATGTCTATTATTAGCAAGCCACTTAAAGGTTGGGTCCATTGATAATCCTAGTCAGTTAGAGGGACAAGAAATAGTGCTTAATCTAAAAGAATATTTAAATAATAAAACATCATCCCAACATAAAATACGTTTTACAACATTCACACACATAAATACTTATTACCTGATTGTGTACACACACACACACACACACACACACACACACACATATATATATATATATGTATGTAGGTTATATGATGATGATGATGATGATGGTGGTGATGATGATGATGGTGATGATGATGATGATGATTGATGATTTATGTTTTACGGCCACTTTTGTGCACATGGTAGGCTAAGTGGGCCTAACGACTTCCTGCTTACGTTGTGCGTTTTTATTAGTCAATATTAGTATAAAGAAGAAAACAGTTTTCTAACTAATTAGTTTATTAATCGTTGTGTAATCGGTGTAGTAATCTCGGTGTAGTAAAGAATATGCAGTCCATGTATGTCTAATGACTACTTAACATCATCATATTCCTCCATGAAATCAGGCTACAACCTATCTCCCACAACTGTTTCTAGTTACCAAGGTTGTTCGTTCAATGCTAAATTAAGCATAAAAAGAATTGTTATTGTTACACAATATGTATTTATGCTTATCATACACCTACAGGTGGTGGAATTCTATATCGACAGGCGTTCAAAGAAAACTCCCACTGTTCTATCGGCGACAGTGATCATAACGTCGACAAGTGATCATAATGTAAACAATAAAACATCATAATACAGCATTTACACACACACACACACACACACACACACACACACACACACACACACACACACACACACATCTACTCTCTCTCTATCACTATCTCTCTCTCTCTCTCTATATATATATATATATATATATATATATATTAAGCTGCAATCGAAAATAAACTTCATTTGGTAGTAATCTCATTACACTTTGGGTGTATACCTATTCTACTTTCTTCCATTTAATATATAACGTTAATTATTGATGAAAGATGCAGCATTATGATCAATGAAGGCTATTAATTTGATATAATCCACTACTTCCATTAACTGGTAGTTAAAGACAATGAGGTAGCACATATCTTACCAGATGAATGTAGTGTGAGTTATACTCCTAATAATAATCAAAAATAAATTAACTCAACTTAATTCTCGCAAAAAACATCTGTACTAAGGGCGATACAAATTATCTAATTTTTCATAAAGATGAGATGTATTAATATCATTGTCGCAAACATTCGTTAAAGAAATATAAGTATTAATAATTAAATGTCTTATATATTTAACAATGAACGACGTTCTACGAGTTAGCAATATGGTGACATAAATTTGCTATGTTACGTAACACAATTATCCAAATGAGTTACTCTTATTTTCCAAATAACATCACTTAACTAGCAAAAGGTACATTTATATGCCAAGATGGCGCATTGGACACAAATCTTGCTTTAGTTTAATTTAAATAATTATTATCAGAAAACAATTACCGATAATATGAACTCTACGTTATCTCGTTATAAAGCCTGAACATTTAAAATTTGTGTTCATTGTCCATATAAATACTAATGAATCTTTCAAGTTAGAAATATCAATACAATCTTCAAAGTCTAATAAACAATGTGTTGTTGAGTGTCTTCCTTGAAATATTATTCAAAAAGAACAATAAAAATAACAACTAATTAATAATGATAATAATAATAACATTATTATTATTATTATTAGTAGTAGTATTATTAATATTATTATTTAATAGACAACTAAATAAAATAGATCAGTAAATTAAAGTGTCATTGAAAATTTATTTTACTTAATAATAGCGAAACGCAAACTATTGTGACAAAAATAGAGAAATATGCCTAAACAAGAGTATACAACTAATTAAAGTTATTCGCTTCAACTTTCTTTCTCATTTTAAGCTTTTCTGCTGTAGCTATTACATAAACGGGAGAAATAAGACTTATTACTCAGAAAATTAGTAATATTGGTAGGAAACTATTTAGTCTTATTTTCATCCGAGGAAATGAATTGTTTTTAAAATATTTCTACTATCTTAGTAGATACTTTGCTTTTGTCTAATTTTAGAACACTTAGAATCTATGATAATTAATCTGGACATCCCTAATTCTCTTTACTTAGTTTGCAAATCATAATAATTTCGAGTTACTCATTTTTGTGAAAGTACGTGAACTTGTAAACTATACCATCTTAAAGTTTTTCAATGCTAACGACAAGTTCGAGTGAAAACTTGGCCTTGCTGGGTTTTAGGACTATAAATTCATATATTTACATTTGTATTTCACATCACTAAGTATCAAATAAATGCAATTGCACAGTTTAATCATGTAATCAAAATTGATATTTAATAAATAGCATGTAGACTACAAATATCATGAGTGTATGTTATTGTCATTTGTGATTTGTGAAAAATGTGTTCGTAATGTTCGCTTATTATTTAGAACCAATGATAAAGGGGTACAAACACGCCTAACTGTTCTTTAAAAAGAGCAGCAATCATAATGTATTGAATGTTTTCTTCAAATGCAAGTACAATCATGACGTTCATGTAACACATACACACAGCATTCTACATTGATTATAATCAGCAATGAATGAATGAATCAATGATGCATATGTGATTTAGCATTATACTTTCTGACAATATATGAGTCAGATAAACTACCCAAAGATCGTATGTAAATGAAATAAGTCAGATGGTATACATTGGAGACATCAATTTACTAATAACAGGTGCACTTTATCTGGAATCAAGTAATATAATAATAATGTATATTTAATAATGCGCCCTTACTAGCAGGAGCCATTCAATGGCGCTATACAAATAATATGTAATATAATAATACCCCAAATAATGTGTCTGTAGAAACCCTGTAATGATTTAATAGATAATAATTATTTATCTGTGAAAGCGACCTTAAATAGATGTGAAATTAGAAGAGATTTAAAATGTTCAGAGACGACGCATTATTAATATTTGCCGGCAATCCATTCCACAAAGGGGGGCTGCAACACTAAATGGACAATCACCATATGGCTTGAGCCGAAACACTGATACCTGCAACAGTATATGACTTGATGACTTGAGTTTTCGGGATGACTTTCTAAGGGAAACCATTTCACACAGGTATTCTGGTGCCATATCATTAATAGATTTAAAAGTTATTAACAAAATCTTGAAATGGATACGCTGTCTAACAGGTAGCCAATGTATTTCTTTGAAAAATTGGGGTGATATGATCATATTTTCTAGTATTTGTTACAATGCGAGCTGCACTATTCTGAATTGCCTAAAGGCCATTAATGGTATAATAAGATATGCCATATAACATGGAGGTATAATAGTCTATACGAGATGTAACAAAGGCATTGAGTACAGTTACAAGTGTCAAGAATGCTTTTAAATAGTGGATGTCCTTAAGATGTTAATACATTGGTCAAACATAATCACCAGATTATTTTACTGACCCCTTAAGGGTAATCGAAGATGCACCCATCTGTACTGCTGGTGTCTTTAGGGGTTTAACACAATGTGGTGATGCCAAATATATAATAGTTGTTTTATTATCATTTAGTTTTAGAAATTTTGAGTCATCCATAGCCGAATATCGGCAATACAATGTTCTAAATTCTTCAAGGAAGAGGAGACATTTAACTCATTGTCAGGATTCAGTGATATATACAGCTGTGTGTCATCAACATACAAGTGATATTTAACCCCATATCGCTGCGCAATGATCCAGAGGGGAAGGATATACATTGTAAAAACCAGAAGACCAAGAACCGAACAATGTGGTACACCAGATAACAAAAATTGAATGTCAGATAAAATACAAACTATCTGTGAAAAATAGCAATAAAGACAACACCAACAGAACAAAGACACTGGGAAACACCAATCAAACCCTAACATTTGGAGGAAATATTACTGAAAAGGTGACTGGATTTACCTATCTTGGGGCCAATGTGACAAAAGATGTCAACTCATAATCTGAAGTTAAGGCAATAATCAATAAGGCCAGAACGCCTATTGCGGGATAAAAGCATATCCGGAAGACCTTGTAAGTTCAGAAACAGGACCAACATTCGTCTGTTCAAGAGAAAAGTCTTAGATGTACTACTTTACGCTGCTAACTGATAGAAGGTAAACAAAGGGATATACTAGATGATAGAAGTGTTTTTTACGTATCTGGTGTATTCTATGAAACTATTGGCCCAACAAAATTCAAGCAAGGAACTTAATAAAAGAACAGGCATCCATCCGTCCGTCCATCCATATATATATATATATATATATATATATATATATATATATATATATATATTTCGTGTCTTAGCCACGTTATGCCCAAATTAAGCATGTGGTGAATTCATTAAACTGTTAAAACACCCCCTTCAAATTTGTTTCCCTCTTCGCACATGTAAAATAAATAATAAATCATTAAAATGGAGCCATGGGTTACAGTAGGTATTTTAATTCCGTCCAAACAAAAATCATTTTGTCAGGAAGTTAAATAAACCTCCTACTGACAACATTGCAGCTTATAAAGAGTACAACAACATGTTTAGTTGGTTGAAATGAGCAACAAATATCAATTATTTTCAAAACGCCCTTGAGGAAAATAAACAAAATTTATGAAAATCTTGGTTAATCCTATGAAAGGCTATGGGCAAACTCAATAACAAAACAAGCTTTCCTCAAACATTTTTAATAAACGGAACCTTGATTACTGACAAATGTCAGATTGCGGAAGGTTTTAATAATTATTTTTCTAAAATTGGCATTCAGACCAATCAAAACGTGCTTTAATCAAATAAACATTTTACAGAATATATGCCCAGACGTAACATGGGTAGCATGTTTCTTGAACCAGTGGTGCCGTCTGACGTTCTTTTAACTACTTATAATTTGAAACTGAAACTAAGCCAGGGTTATGATGGAAACTCTACAAAATGGTTAAAGGAAACTATTTCCAACATTTTGCAACCCATTACTCACATAATAAATAGATCGTTTGTTACTGGTATTGTTCCACAGGACCTGACAATTGCGAAGGTTATTCCTATTTACAAATCCTCTGACCAAAGTCTTCTGCAAAACTACAGACCAGTAAGCTTACTACCAGCCATTTCCTAAATATTAGAGAACATTATGTACAAAAAGTTACTGTCATTTTTGGAACCCATTTATTCAAGCACCAATACGGCTTTCACCCCAGGTATTCAACTATACATCCAATCATTCAGCTTCTAAATTATTTTGCCGAATCTAATAATAAGCTAAGACCCGAAATTACTTTGGCTATCTTTTGTTATCTGTCCAAAGCTTTTGACGTCATCATCCATTTAAATAAACTAAACACTTATGGAATACGTGGAGATGCGAATAGAAAAGTTACTTAGCAAATAGAAGTACATTTTTAGACATTAATAGTGATAACTCCAGCCTTCTCAATTTACAATGTTATTTCTTGAGCCAAATGAAACAGTTAACAAATTGTTCCATTGGTTTTGAGCAAACGGATTATCTCTAAATCCAACAAAAACTAAATCTATCATTATTAGACCCCATCAACAACAATGCAATTTCACAGGCCTAAACATTGTAATTAATAATACTATATTTAAAAGAATAGTGAACGATTGCGAAGAAAAATCAGTAAAATTCTTGGGCATCTTCATAGATAAAAATCTTAGTTGGAAATATCATATCGCCCATATTAACAAACGAATATCCAGAACCTTGTTCTCAATCAAACAAGTAAACAATATATTACCAAAGGACTGCTTCAGAACTCTGTATTTTTCACTGGTACATTATCATATGTTTTATGGAATATCGATTGTAATGTCAAAACACTACACCGTACAGCGTTACTTCAGAAACGTGGAATTCGGACCATCAGTAATGCAAAATTCAATAGTCATACTGACCCATTATTCAAAGCTACAAGTATTATGAAAATAACTGATCAACATATATTTCAATCAACATTATTTGAATTTGACTTCATCACAAAATATAATTTGAGTAATTGTTCAGATTTAACCACGACATTCCCAACTCTCGAGCAACTAGACAATCAGATATCTTGTATGAAACCAGGTGCAAAACCCATTTTGCCAATACATTGCAGCTGTGTGCTATTCCCAAAATATGGAATAAATGGTTTCATACACTGCCTCAGAACATATATAATCTAACTATCTATCTATATATCTATCTATCTCTCTCTCTCTCTATCAGTCTCTATCTTTCTCTCTCTCTCTCTCTCTCTATATATATATATATATATATATATGGATTGATATATATATATATATATATATATATGGATTGATTTATTTAATTTAAATTTTCGTGTAAGATAATTTGAACACAATTATTAAAAACTTAAAACTTTCTATAAGTTAAATGTTTCTCAGACCAGAGCTGTATGTTCATTACAGACACGTGTGTGCATGATAAGTAACTCGACTAAATGCCAGAATTGCCTTCGTCTGAAATAGTTCGGTTTTGTTTATATAATTTATAAAACAGTTACTCTAAGTTTGAGGTCATATTATATGTAATCCTGAAGATATTCATGATACTACATGGTCATATAAGTAGAAGAGGATATATTTCACAAACTCTGAGTGTGGTTCATCTGAACTTTTGTGTCTTCAATATGGATACTGTGGAGGACGTGCGGTTGGATATAACATGCCCAATCTAACTGAGTCGAAAAACAGTAAATGATGCAAATAACTTTACTTGTTCATGCAATGATATAGATAGATAGATAGATAGATAGATAGATAGAGAGAGAGAGAGAGAGAGAGAGAGATATATAGAGAGAAAGAGAGAGAGAGAGAGCAGACAGACAGAGAGAGAGAGAGAGAGAAAGAGAGCGAAATAGATAGTTAGGTGGATAGTAAGTAAGTAAGAAGGTAAGTATGCAATTATGCAACATTCTTTTATGATACAATATACAGAGAGGTAACACCAATAACCTGATAGGTTGAAATCCCATGGCAATAATATACATTATTTGACATTCAAGATAAGATATACACTGATATTAGGTTAGGTGTTACCTAAAAGAAGTGTGATTTTTTTTCTTAAATGTTTGTTTATTAAAGTTAAAATATATATAAAAGTGCAAGACATGCATATGACAGTATTATAGACACGAAGACCTATTTGCGAGACAAACAATCTATCAGTATAAGGCACACATTATGGAAAGGTTGAAGACTAGCAATGTACATACTTTTCACAATATGAACAAATAGTTTTTGGTGATTTTATTTATTACTTTAGGGTGTAAATTTCCCCAAATTGTGGGAGCTTGGTGTAATGTTGAATTAGAACTAAGACAAGTGCGGTGCTTTTTACATGCACTATTTAGTGTGAAATGCTCCATTAAAGGTTTTGGTTATGTTTTGTGTATACAGTTAAACATGAATTTGGCTGTTTCGTTTTCGTACATTGTTACATGTCTTGAAAGGTTTGGTTGTAAGAGCATTGTACTAACTTTTGTTTATAAGCCGTACAACCATTGTTGAAGGACTATAGTTTTCTTTAAATATGATTGATAAGTAGAACCCCATAAAGAGATATCGTATAGTATACGAGGTTGGGCTAAGGTACTCTACAATATCTTCAAAAGGTGGCAAGATATAATTTCTTTTACAGTGCGCAGGATATAAAGGGCCCAGATATTTTTAAATTGGCATGTTTAATGTGCTACTTCCATATTAGTTTGTTGTCAATATGTATCGCCAAAACTTTACAACATCTTTCCGTTGAATCTTATCAGTAACAGTACAAACACTAAAGCCATTGTTAGCATGATCATTACCATATAAGAAAACATGTAATTGGTTTTAGCAATATTAAGTGACAATTTATTAGCCTTGAGCCAGTCACATAGGCAATCCAAATCATTGTTAAAAATGGGATTAAGTCCGTCAAGTTGATTTGAAGATGCAAACAGTGTGGTGTCATCAGCAAATAATATGGCTTTAGTATATGTAAGAGAAGGTGACAAGTCATTTGTGTAAATTACGAAAACTAGGGGTCCCAAAACGACCCCTGTGGTACCCCCGTGTGATACACTGCTTATCAGAAGATATACCTTTATATTGTACATATTGAGGTAATAACTTTTTGAACCAGTCCAATGATTGTCCCCTCACCCCAAAATATTCCAATTTATTAATTAATACTTTATGATCTATCGAATGAAAGGCTTTTGATAAGTTTAGAAATATTGCAAGTGTGTGATTGATTATTTTCTGCGGCTTTGACGTTATCAATTATAAAATCAATCACTGCTTGGGCTGTTGAGTGACGGTTTCTAAACCATTACTGACCATTGTAATGTACATTGTGGGTTTCCAAGAATGAATAAAGTCTTATATGAACAACTTTTCTAGTATTTTTGACAAAACAGGTAATAATGATATAGGCCTATAGTTACAGAATTACTTTTTAAACTTTTGATTTATAGGTAGACACTACTTTAGGACCGTTGATAGATTTTGGAACTATTCCACTTTCAGGTGAATTATTAACAAACATGCTAATTGGTAGTGAGCGATATTTCATCTTTTACTTTCTTCAAAAACATGCATGATATATCGTCACAAGTTTTCTTTACTTTTATATTTGTGATAATTTCGTATAATTCAAATGGGTCAGTAGGTTTTAGGAAAATGGAATTTATGTTTTCATGTTTTAGGTAAGTGGTACATAGTTTCTTTGGATCGGGAATTTGAGATTCCAAATCACGTCCAACATTTGTAAAATAGAAACAAAAGCCAGATATCCCTGATTTATCACTCATTTTTCAAAAAATCGTTTCAACACTCGACATGTCTTTGATACATCACCCTTGAATTCATATAATAAAGCTCCATGATATTTCACTTTAGCTTTTCGAATCAGCCTTTAAATCAAATTTCTCTATTTCTTGTATAGTTGCTGTTGATTTAATGATTTTCCTGTGTTTTTCTTGTACAATTTGCTAAGTGTTATTAACGATTTCAAGAGATCCTTGGTCATTTAGGTGGAATAAGAACATTAAAATTTTTATATATTAAAAAAAAAAAAAAAGAGAGGGCGGGGGGGGGTAGGGATTACTTATCAAAATATTTGTTATTATGATATCTAGTCTTTAGCTTGTTGTAGCTGTTAACACATTAACAACTAGTCTGACTGATATTCTGACTAGTACACTGTTAGAATGTCGTGTGGATAGTATATTGCATTTAGCGTCATTGTTAGGATATAATTGCATGAGACAGTATGAGACATCACGTCACATCATCACAGATAGACATTTTAATGGTAAATATTGCATAACACAATATGTTTATGTGCGTCTGTGTGATTGTTGTTTGAAGAAATAACAATGACAATTAAAGCATAATGGTGTCTTCGTTTTTTTATATAGATATTCAACTTGTTTCGTGTTCAAACTCTGTATTGTTCTCTGTGTGTGTGTTTCGAAGTTTGCGCGTTATAAGAATCAAAAGAAGTAATATTAAAAAGTTTAAAGTCCAGAGGTTGTAGAATGGTTTACTGCCAGAAGAGTTTTTTAATAAATATTTTGGCTTATCACAGAACATTTAGTGATATGATCATAATTTATTGTCGTTAGCATCAATAATAAAAACAAACATATCAAGAAAATAATGTGTGTATTTTGGTGCAGTTTATTTATTCATATTTTTATGAAATATTGATTATTTATACAGATGTTTGGTTTGGTAACCGATCAATAATGTCTACTAGGGAAGGATGTCGACATTAGAAGACAGTGGAAGTTATCGATCAACTGGTAGGACATTAAAACAGAAATAAGTGAACAGCCCAACTTGGTACCTTATGACAATAGTTCACACATACTACCTAATAGTTAGTATGTGTGAACGAATTCCTGCATCTGGGTTCGAAGTAATCTGATGAAAAATAAATGTTCATACAGATTAATAGACAACTATCCAAGAAATCTAATTTTATATTACCATATAATGCTAAGTATTCTGAAAACACAATAAAGTCAAAGATATTCTCCTAGAATGGGCATAGTTAAGGAAAGAAGTAATTTGGTTTAAAGTGCCTCATTCACTAGAATACATGATATCACCATCAACAGGTGTAGTGCAAGGTACTGATTTATTTAAAGAAATATTACCGGATTTATTCTATTACAAACTATCAAACACCCAATTAAAAACGTTGTTGTTGAGAGATAATATTGCGCATCGTGTTATCATCAGCTAACCGTTAGTAAGCTAAGAAGTAGCATTGAGTAAGAATAAGATTAACCTTTCTAATGTGTTGTGCATGTCTATCAGTTTGTAACATAATTCGATTTCGGTACAAAAACAATCAGTTTGAAGACAAGAGATTTCAATACAACAAATGGGTATCCCATCGATATTTTATCCTTTCAATACAACGTATCATTATGTACATAGAGAACTAAGCTGATCCATAAACTCACAGAATAATACAAATATAAGCATTGACAATTACTGATTTTAAATATTCCCTATAATGGGTGACAATAAAAATCCACAATTGACTGCAGGGATCAGTTGAGGAAGTACAGATAATTGTACTTTCTTCAATAGAAAATGAATCTACATCCATATCAATCTTATTTGTGAAACAACCACTTAGTATTACAGTATTCGGAATATAATAACATATATAATATTTACAATACAAACATGCAATTATTCTATTTCTAGGAAAAATCAGTTGATTTACATTATTTATCTGTCACCAGTAAGCGTCTTTCTATAGCAACTAATTCCACATTTTTGATAATAAATTGAAATACTAACTGATAAAAATAGCATTTAATGAAGAAGTATCTTTAAGCGCTTTAGTGTAATTTTAAACCAATTATATAGAACACTGTGTAAAATGTATTATTATTATTATTATTATTATTATCTTTGATTTTTATTTCAACAGAACTTCGACAATTCATAACATACCAAGAGAAGAATCTAAACCGCGGTTAATTAGACAAAAACAAATAACATTGTTATAGTAAGTTAGTATTATTCCGTAAATGGAATATAATAATGTAATAAAATATAATTGCTTCGAATATCTCAATATTTAAAAAAAAACATAAATCCGTAGAATGAAGGTTATAACAGCGGATAGCATGATGCATCAGAATAAAATGAAAACAATTGTCTAAGCAGCAATTCCATATCGTTCGTTTTCCGTACAAACGTTAACGTGTTATGGTTAGAACACATATCACCAAAACATATAATAATCTGCAACTATTTATGATGATTAGAAATTCAGAATCTCACCGATGGCGTTCTGATGGCAATTATTGTTTATCTCTTATGATCTACATTTGAGTAAGATTATATTCCAATTGCCATGGAATCGTGTTAGTCATTACGAATACGTTTACACCACAAGGCATTTCTTAAGTAGCAGCATTATAGAGCGAAAAAAAAAAAATTATAATAATAAATATTATACTTAAAAATAATCACTTATAGAGGCATATTTTATTGCCTGAGAATGTGAGAAATGGCTAACTCAAAGTTAATATATTATACCAATGAGATTCATCAATAATTAACTAATTAAGATATAAATGATACGATATCACCAGAAACCCCCCCCCCCCCCCCTCTGTTTCTCACAAGAAGTGTAAAATATACTTAATTGTAAAATTTCATTCAAGGATTATTGAACAAAGTGTTAACTTACCAAATATGAATAATTGTTGCTGAACCCTAGTTCAAGCTTTCTTGCTTGCGAGATTACGTGACACCTCTGCCAAACAACTACCTGTTCGAGCCGGACAAAAGTACGGAATATGATCTAATGGAAGCAAAAATATATTTTGAATAAGTTATTCATAAATTTTGTTCCCCACACACACACACACAGGCCAAACCTTTCACTTAAGTTAGGGAACAACTTCGACGCCAGACTAATCGAACGTGTACCGATATATATGGTTCATATAGGTAAAATTTATTTAGTTATTCGAACCAGAATAAAGCTGAGGTCAGCATCTGAGGTGTCGAAATGTTTTATATACAGGTTTCTTTTGGACCACAGAAAATTACTGTTGAATGTAAACTGTGGTGTCAAAATAGTTTATGATATGTATGTAGCAAGTCACCAGTCACCAGCTGGGGTGATGTTCGTGTGACTCAAAGTGGAATTTATCACCTTTTGATGATGCCGGTAGGAGATAACAAGACTATTTATTGCGATACGGATATTGATAGCGGTAGATGGACGGTAAGAAGCATACACTGTTATGATGTTCATAAAGTGATTTTTTTAATTAGTTTGCAGGTAAGATAATTGATGAAACATATGCACAAAATATGTTTCTTTTTAACGAATATTTGATATAATACTACATCAGGTAATTCCGAGAAGAAAAGACGGCTCAGTAAACTTTGGTACAGAGAATGGGAAGATTACAAATCTGGATTTGGGTTTTTAGAAGGAGAATTTTGGGCAGGTATTTGAGAAGACGGCTCAGTAAACTTTGGTACAGAGAATGGGAAGATTACAAATCTGGATTTGGGTTTTTAGAAGGAGAATTTTGGGCAGGTATTTGAGAATCATCATCTCTTATCTATTTACTTTTATGTAACGATAAAACTGTTTGTTGATCGAGACTCTGGAATGTCTTACTGAGTAGAGTAATACATAAACAAGGATTACAAATTAATAGAAAAATAGGAAAACAAACCGGATGACAGTTCTATAACTTAACAAACAAAATGATCTAAATCGTCGGTAAATATAGATAAGGGGAATCCTTGCTGATGTAATTATTGATATAACATGTTAAACACTACTTGTTGTTATATTATTGTCGTTGTTTTTTTCGGTCGTTGTATTGATGGTTTTTTTTTCTTGCTGTTGTTTGTGTTATCTAATTACTTGAGTAATTACAATATGGTTATTTTGACATTAATCAGGCAATGAATTAATACACGAACTAACGACAGACGGGCGGAAGTATTCTCTAAGAGTGGACTTAGAATCCTATGAGGGAGAAGCCATTTTTTGCGATTTACAGTAGTTTCTCATTTGGACCTGAATCTGATAATTATCGGTTACACGTCGGCGGATATTCGGCAGGTAATAAGTGAATCTTGTTATTATTGGTAATGTTTATATTAAATGTTTTGACATATATGATGTTTGTTATTTATACATGTTTGCTTTCATTATATATTCTTTTATTTATCTGAAACATAGAAGATAGTCCGAGCTATCATCACAACATGATGATTACGACTAAAAACCGTGATAATGACTTATACACCAGAAATTGCGATATTCAACATTCTGCTTTTTGGTGGTATAAGAAGTGTCACGTGGCTTTGTTGATTGCAACATATGGAGAGAATCTGAATCGTGCTAGAGGTATAACTAACTTGGCAATCTGATTGAGGTTATGACAAGTTATTGCTAAGTTTGCCACGATGATGATCCGACCAAATTAGTAAACTAAGAAATGAAAACAGTTTCAATCGTTTTCTGAACACCATTATTGTAGACTGCATGGGATTAATTTAGTTATGGCTTGGGATTAGTTGTGCTATGATATCCAATAATATTGATAGATATAATGTGGAAGAAAGTTTGTTTGGAACGTCTACAGTGAGTTAGAAGAATGAATTTTGTATTTGGAATGCATCAATCATTTGATGAACGGTGTTAACGTTTTATCTATATTTCATAAACCTTTACACTGTTGAAAAGATACACATATACACACTTGCACACACTATATATATATATATATATATATATATATATATATATATATACGAACACACACCTCGCGACGCACACACACACACAGATATATATATATATATATATATATATATATATATATATAGAGAGAGAGAGAGAGAGAGAGAGAGGGGAAAGAGGGGGGAGAGAGAGAGAGGGAGGGAGGGATAGAGAGAAAGAGAGCGAGATAGAGAGAGCGGAAGAGAGGGAGGGAGATAGAGAGGGAGGGAGGGAAGTAGAGAGAGAGAGAGATAGAGAGAGAGAGAAAGAAAGAAAGATATATAGATAGATATATAGATAGATAGATAGATCGCTTTGTCCTTTGGCTACGTTTTCGCGTGGCAAAAGGACCGATTTGGTCTTTTTGTTACCGAGTTGGTCCATTTGTTACCATCCCTGGTCCTTTTGGTGCCATCACTGGTCCTTTTGATACTGTTGTGGTCCAAATGTTACATCTAATCTCAATGCTACTTTTTCAATCCATCGTATAGCTATTAGGTCCAAATGTAACGTATAAACCTATCTATGGTCCCAATGCTACATTCTCTCTGGTAGATAGATAGACAAATAATTTCGTTGCGAAGACATACCGGACATGTGAATTTGTACTGATCATGGTAGATCATGTGAGAGCCTGGTTAACGAGGTCGCACCTTCCGTTTTACCGTGAGGGCGTCACGACTTGTAGTAAGTAGCTCTCTTCTTCGTTATTCAGTTTATCATCACATTTACTAAAAACCATTTATAACATTTTACAGCTCCCAGAAAATGTGACAAAAATTTGTATATCAATAATCTGTACTTTTTTAAAGAATATATTTTTTAAATATGCATTTCCACCAAAATTACAGGATATTTTATTAAAAATATATTACTATCCTGGTCAATTGATACCTGGAATTATATTGTCCTTAAGGTGCAAAACGGTGCTCAGGATTTTGTTATCAATCATGAAAAGCACAGTCGAGTTCAAATGAATATATAAGTTTTGGAAAAGTATTGTTGGCTACTTTTTTCCTGGTTGTATTTGTTATTATTGATACAAATTTGCTTTACACTCCTGCGGTATATTACTTAAACACAAGGTACAGTACTGTAGTATCAACCATGTAGAACAGGTACAAAGATCATAACATTCATTGGGAGAATTTACAGATTAATATACAAAATATGGGCCACTTAACTCAGGCGTCTGCATTTAATTCATGACTTCATGTATTAAAACTACTTTTATATTCATGCGTCATCTGATCATCATGATGATATAGATCTATACTACGTCTGTCCGATGGCTATATATACCTAGGCCTATTAATGTTTAATGTCTTCATACTTTAGCTATGTCATGAAGTTCTGACTTACAAGTACCCATGTATGACAGTGTCTTTAATATATTAACTGAAAACCCCATCTATAAGTTGATACATCGGAGTGACATCCTATTGCTATAATGCATGAATCGCCTATTTCCGAGCAGTGGGTGCGAATTCACCACGATAAAAACGAAACAATATTAGGTACATTATATTTTATATTGAAGAAAATATAGAGTTTAGAGACTGTAAAATGTCTACGGAATAAGCAATAATTCAAGATTAACAATAAATATGGAAATATGTGTTTAAATTCTTAAATATAATGTTGACATAACAGTATTCTAACATTTTAGGTAAAAATTAGATTGTGGGGAATGTGGATTAAAAAATTATCAAGTGTTATAAAAAATGATGTGCAAAATTTAGCTCATGTAGTGTCAGAGTAATAACACACCCCGACATTGAAACATTAAATTGTCAGGATTTTATTCCAGTGTTTATAAGAGTTATAGAAAATGTATCACAGCGATGTCGCAAAAGGACAGGTAGATGGACAATTGTTCTAATTACTCCGGAATGTATTGACAGTTGTAGTCCAGGTTAATATATGCCTTCGAATATAACCTTTTCCATAAAATACTTGAATACGGTTAATGGAAACAATACAGTTTTGTATAAATTGCTCTAGTTGACTGAAGTAACATCACGACACGGAAAACAATATATCAGGTAGATAGATAGATAGATAGATAGATAGATAGATAGATAGATAGATAGATAGATAGATAGAGAGTTTTACAATATGAAATATTGCAGAAGAAATACAACTTATTCTTTCATTTGGCTTTTTCACGCCTTAAAAGCACATTTATTTCATTTTTATCCATTATCTTTGGATCATTTATGATGATCTCGGAAGATAGCACACACATGATATCAATAATAAATGCAACGTCAATTGTTCCTCATATTACACTCTCTATATAACAATGAAATACGTTGTTATGATGATATTTAACGACAATACAACTGATATCAATAATAAATGCAACGTCAATTGTTCCTCATATTACACTCTCTATATAACAATGAAATACTTTGTTATGATGATATTTAACGATAATACAACTGATATCAAAAATAAACGCAACGTCAATTGTTCCTCATATTACACTCTCTATATAACAATGAAATACTTTGTTATGATGATATTTAACGATAATACAACTGATATCAATAATAAATGTAAATTCAATTGTTTATCTTTTTGCACTCTGTATATAATGATGATATACCTTATTCTGTATCATTCCACGCTAACGTCCGAACGATGGCAACATTACGGAAATCCTCGTCTCGATATATGTTCTACGTCTTGGCATCAATTCTGCAGTTTTTGACATATCAAAATCCCATTAATGGAGATTGTATCTACTCAACAATGACAGGCTATATTTACCCTTATGGCGTCGTTAATGAAAGATACATTGTTGATGATTTTAACGGTGACTGTGAATTATTGTGCTACAGGAGTTCTTCCTGTGTAGGAGCTAACGTAAGACGATTGAGTAATGGATCTGTCGTTTGTGAATTCAAGTAAGAATTATTATCAATTTATAATATTATCTTTTTAACTCTTGAATTATATATTACAATGGTAAACCGTTAAATAGTCTAAAATATAAATACCTAATTGAAGCAGGAAGGTATTCGAAGGAACTGAGATAAACAATATCAGAATTTGTACTAGCAGCAGCAGCAGCAGAAGTAGTAGTAGTAGTAGTAGTAGCAGCAGCAGCTTTGTTGCTGTAGTTGTTGTGCTATTTGTTTTAGCTGCATATTTCAAAACATTATAGGACACATAATTAATACCAAAAAAAAATAGTATATAAGATAATTATGTGGAATTCGTGGAACGGACCAAGTTTACGAAAAGGATCTGTTGCTGGCCTAATACATATTTTTGCGTGTGGATTCGGAACCCACATAATTTTAATGCGTGCTGGATGTAAAGTTCGTGCCCACATTCTCAACATAAATAGTGAAGCTCATTGTAGTTTTGGCTCAGAGTACATCATCTCATTAACGAACGTAATTTGTTATGAAACTTTTCTTTAATTTATCACTGGAATCAAAGTTGACTGATAGCTACTTATGGGCTATACTTTCCAAATCTATGGATTTATACTTATTCCTCTTTATATATGAGACTTATCGAACTAGGTTGGTTTAGACTGTAAATGGTCATTTTAGTTAAAAAGTCGATAAAATCTTATTTTGTTAAAGTTACATGGTCACACATTTCAAGATGAATGGCAAATATTTACAATTATAAAGAAAAGTGGCATAACTGTCCGAAATAACTAGTTGCTAATCTGAATGTGTCATGCCTTAGCTTAAACTTTGGCCAATATATTTAATCTCAAAGTCTGTAAGCTCTCTAACTTGAAATATTCCAGTGTTTTTGACACCAATTGCCAGACGTAATCCACGCTGTAACAATGTTATCGTATCTATTAAATCACTGTACGTGAAAGTGGATGAGATTCCGTATTGAGAGACAGGAACAAGATATTATTTCTTCGTAAAATGCCTGCGCTAATTATTGATAATATCGGAAGGAAATAGTTGCGATAAATGTGTCTTTCTTCAATCATATAGATTGATGTAATTAATGGTATTTTTACTAAACTAAATTAATGAACTATCTGCCTGTTGGGTATTGTTAACTCGGATGTTTTGATTTTGGCATGCTAACACTAACTTTCTAATGCTGTCTTATTGTAGACTCGAGAAGAAAAACAATTAGGAAGTGAAATATTATAAGAACAAGTAGCTTGATTTTGTCTGAGAATACAATTACTCCTTTCCCAATCTGTTCTAGTACCTTTTGAGACTTAACTCCTCGCCTAAAACTTCGAAGGTTTTGTTTATTTATTGGCCTCATCACCACAACTACTTGTGTCATTCATTACTATTGACACATGATATTACATAGATGCTTTCTATAACTTCCTCGGTGTTTTCACCTGCAGCATTTGACATTGGGCAATCTTGAAATTCATTTGATATATCGATAATTGCGTGAGAGAATGTTTTAATATTTATTATCAATTAATAGTAGTACTTTCTACTGCCACACAGAAAGATTCCATCACATAACTATACATTCAGGCTTGCTGTACAAGAAAAGGATTCAAAGGTTTTCGTGAAGAAATCATCAGGTAACTCTTGATGTCTGTTCAAAATGGACTAGTTTATGTGGGGATATAATTAAACCTATTTTTAAGCATTTTTCTTCCTAGTGTAATATATCACGTATTATTCATTACTGTATTTAAGTGACGGGAGAAAAAAGTAAATTGCACTTTGTACGGTAATTACGTCCATTTCAGACATCGAATTTCAGTATGAAAATGTTGCACTAACGAGTGCTGGTTCAACCTGTAGTTCCAGTTCTACGTATAAAAACTTTGATTGTACTGAAGCTATTGACGGCGATAAGAGTAGTCAATGGATAAGTGATGATTTTGAAGTGGGAGATGGTATTTGGATCCAAGTGAATTTCAAAGTCGAAAAACTGATCTTCCAAATAGGTTTTGTGCACCGACGTCTTACAGCAGTACGACCTCGTGACGTCATTTTAAAGTTCAGCGATGACTCTGAACAGTTGGTTAGTTTATTTCTAGTTGCATTTTGCCAATTAATAACAATATATTATAAGGCTTTATAAATGACTTAATTTGGTTATTTTTCTTTATTCGAAGGTCTCTAACCTCAGATGTGACACGGCGAATGGGAAAAAGGAGGTCCTAAAAATAAACCCAGTTTCGACGTCATTCGTCAAAGTTATTATTAAAACAGCATGTTACGAAGATACTTATAGGTTTGGGTTTTCCGAGATTATAGCTGATGTCATACAACTCATAGAAAACGAATAATACGTGTCCTGAAAATCTTACTTTACTTTGGTGTTTTTAATTAATAATAGTACTTTCAATTAATATGAAACAAAAAACTAAACCAAAAAATAAATAGAGATACAAATAGAGAGATAGATAGAAAAGTAAAGAAGAAATTTATATATATATATATATATATATATATATATATATATATATAGACTTAGATATATAGTTAGGTAGATAGATAGATAGATAGATAGATAGATAGATAGATTAAATAAATCAATCATTGATTGATTTTTTAAAATTTATTTATTATGTATTTATTGATTGATTTAGAGAGAGAGTGTATGTGTATTTGTTTGTCTGTGTGGGGTAGTATGCGTGTGTGTGTTTGTTTGTGTGTGTGTGTGTGTGTGTTGCGCGCGTGTAAAAAGATACACATCATTGGAAGTCATGTTATGTTCCACATTCTAACACATACACAAAGACACATACAAACCTATACACACACAAACGCAATCACTCTTCCTCGCACACCTACACAATGACAACAGAGTTGCTACACATAGTAAAGGTTTAATACCTCGATTATTAGCACACGTTACCGACATATAGAATATATATTTACTAACGTCAGATAATAATACCTGGTGGTATTCATAATAGTGTGTGTATGCGTGTGCATGATACTTGTGTGTATGGAGGACTTTGTCCCATATATTCATTATATATTTATAGTTTCATTACTAGCACTTATGATATCACTGATGTGCGAATAAATTATACTTAAAACTCAATCCATAAAACTCCGTTAAGATATGAGTGGCCTTTCATTTTGACACGGAAACATTGGGCTAGAAAATACAATATGTCATTTTAACAATTGTTCATTAATTGTTAAAGAACCTATATTATTACTAGAATAACGTGTTTGACACATTGCGTTGTATTTGTGAAATATTTCTATAAATAGCATTCAAAACATAGAAGTTCCCAAGTACCGAAATATCACTAATTCGTGGCTTCTGGATTAATAGCACAGATTATTCAGTTAAACAATTTCAAGTCGATTAAGTACTAATCAGCTAAGTCGTGCAACAAATTTACCAACAAATCGGGCTAACATATCACTTTCGAAATACACGATGACGTTTAACATAAACACAAACCTGGCCAACCGAGTGTGTCAATTATATTACCGGTGGTTGTCTCAGAAATAGCACGTGTATCTTCATTGATGCCTGGGTTATAAAAAATTTAAATAATCGCTTCAGAACAACTAGTTATCGATATAAATATTATGCGTTTAATCCCACATTTTTGCAATATTTATACCATCGATTAGTATATAGATACATTACGCAGACTACTGCCATGTGACTGGTTGGTTAGATGTATGATAACTTCTGAATGACCTAAATATTTTTTTTATTATTCAAACCATATACTGTAATTGTGTTATTGTTTAGCATTTCCTTTCAACTCCTGACAGTAGCATATTAAACATTAATCTTATTTATATTAATTTAGCACCATGGAAATTATATAACAATAACCAGACAATCGTTTTCTCATCAATAACGACTAAGCCCTAATAAAGAGGCAACAGGCACAGAGCATCAACATATCTTTAAAAAATCATTCGAGACCTACCTCCATAAATCTAAATACAAATACAATTATACATACATTAATCTAAAAATAAAATATTCCATACCTCCACATATTGATAGATGTGGGCGTATACCTAGCATGTGTCTGGTCTACTCATCAGCCTGTGGGAACCAGCTAATTCGCTTTTCGTACGCGACAAATATGTCACGCCCACAGGAAAGTGGTTACATGCAGGCTACGTACAAAAAGCGGAAGTGTGTGTGTGTGTGTGTGTGTGGTGGTGGTGTGTGTGTGTGTGTGTGTGTGTGTGTGTGTGTGTGTGTGTGTGTGTGTGTGTGTGTGTGTCACTCACTCATTCTCTTACTCAATCTACATTTTACCATCCGTACTGAAAACGCCAGATAATTATCTGAAGGCAATAAAAAATAGTAGAATACAAAGTTAACGTGATAGATAATGACTATTTGTTTCCTGACAATATTTACTTGAAGTTTGTTATCGAGGTGTCTGTTTAAGGATTAAATATAAGCTCACATTTAATATCTATAATACTATAAGTCAATAAGAGAAGCTAGTCTGAACTCATAAATACAGTGTAATTACAATATCATTATCGAGTCTGGCATTATATTGAGCTATCAGTATTTTGATATATTGGAGTATGTGGTAAGGCTACTACTATGGTGTTTGGGAATTGTTCGCTTATTAAAATAAGGTTTAAGAATTATCATGTCCTTTCCGGTGGAGTTGACTCTCTGTCATGTACCTCACATCTGGCTAATATTGACACCAAACATGTACACATGCGCGCACGTACGCGTGAATTAAAACTCGCAATGATCCTGGGTATCCTACCCAAGTTAACTGATATCAAAATATAATCTCCCATCAAATATACATCCATAAGATATATCTCCATAATAAACCCTAAACACAATAATTATCTCCAGGTTAATGACATACAAGGTGAATGTAAGTAAAAACTATCTCACACTGCTGTCTTTTGGCATGTATAATTATAGAATCATTCATTATCGTGACGTATATGAGTGCTTTAGAGATATTGTAATAATACATGGCGCTAAACAAAAACTGTTAATTATTTAAATAACCAGAAAAGACTATTTATTATAATTATTATGATCATTATCATTATTAGTAAATTCATTATTATTACCACCAGCAGCAGCATTATTGTTAACAAAACAAGAATAATAGAATGTTTTTACTAATACGAGCATTAAGTTATTCATGAATAAGTTGTCTAAAAATGTAATAACTTTAGGGATCAGGTATAAGTTTAATATACACAGTTTTTTTTTAATGAGACTGTTCTAAGAGTATATGTAAATAACGGAAAATATGTCCATTAATGATCTGACTTTAAAAGGACAAGTGTATACAGCTTATTGAATTAAAGAATAAAGAACATACCTAGAAACAGATTATACACTAATGGTATTATGTCATAAAAGAGGGTCAACATACTTTCATGTTTGTCCGTGGATATATATATATATATATATATATATATATATATATATATATATATATATATATATATATATATATATATATATATATATTACGTACACACACACAGACATATGTAGCAAGTGAATTTGGCTGTGGATAGACTGGGTTTAAATACAGGTTAAGTGCTCATCATCCTATAAGTCAATTATTCAATCACCTGATAATAGTCTATTATCTTGTTAAATCATCTACGAGCTGACGTCCAATTGTTATAAAATATTCTAAACTGCTATTCGACAGGAAAGTGTTGTCAATGTTCTGGGTTAGTCAAGCTTGATCAATCACAAAAGTAAGTGTTGTAGTGATCTTTTGCTTTTATGTTATCATTTCGATAGGACATTTTGCATGCACTTTATATATTTATATAAATGTGAAGGTTTTTAAGACATAATTAGAATTCTCTTTTCGACGGATAACCAAACTACACCTAAAACATATCAGTATCGTATAACTGTCGTGACTGAAAAACAAATAAAATGTATATTTGTAATCTTTAAGGAATGTTCCAAATATTTACAACATTTTTAATTATTCAATAACAAAGAAATTCGTATAGAAAAAATGCCGATTAAATACTCGTGTAACTAACAGTCTTTATAGAAGAGCAATCAGTTATTTATATTAAACCGGTTTTGAGCTAGTATAAGTGTATGGTGTCTTCTTTGTGAATATTTATTATTAGGTTTAGTGCGATAATTTATTTCGTCATTGAATAACAAATAGTGTAAACAGTAATAAACAAGTCATTATTCTCTGATCTTATTTGTATTCATATTATATATCAAAGAATTTAATAAAATATTGTTTTTGACGAATGATTACATAATAGTGATTTATTGACTGATTTATAGAATGCTAATATATTTGGGGGGAACCAGATAATGTTAAACAGTAGTCCTGAAATAGTGGTGTTCTTTGCATTATTACTATTATTATTATTATCACTATAATTAATATCATTATTATAAATATTATTATTATCATTATTATTAGTTTATTATTGGTGTTGTTGTTGATGTGACTGTTGCTACTATATTATCATTATTATTATTATTAGTAGTAGTAGTAGTAGTGATATTTGTATCAGTAGTAGTAGTTCTTGTTGTTATCATTATTGTTATAGTAGAAGTAATAGTCGTTGTTGTAGTAGTAGTAGTAGTAGTAGTAGTAGTAAAAATATAAGAAATTTTAGTAGTAGTAGTAGTAGTAGTAAAAATAGAAGAAATATTAGTAGTAGTAGTAGTAGTAGTAGTAGTAGTAGCAGCAGTTTTTGTTGTTGCTGCTGTTGTATTAGTATTAGTATTATTATTAGCAGTAGTAGTAGTAGCAGTAGTAGTAGTAGTAGTAGTAGTAGTAGTAGTAGTAGCTGTTTTTGTTGTTGTTGTAGTTGTAGTAATAGAAGTAGTAGTAGTAGTAGTAGTAGTAGTTTGTTGTTGTTGTTGTATGTAGTTAGTAGTAGTAGTAGTAGTAGTAGTAGTAGTAGTAGTAGTAGTAGTAGTAGTAGAGGTAACTGTTTCTATTTAAAACTTTAAGCCTCGTATTAATTAGCATTTTATAACAGTAGGCACATTTCTTGTTATTTTTAAGGTGATTGGGTAATAATGATAATAATAATGTATATTTAATAAAGCACCCTTACTAGTAATACTTACCTGTTTGTTTCAGAATATGGTGGACTTCAAAAGGAAAGCTGGACATGGCACATTCCGAAAACGGAAATATGATGTTGTCATGGTATTATTAGCCATTCTCTTGCCTGTTATGTTGCTAGAAGTGATAACGGTGTCATTAATAAGTGGTGTTGCTGAGGCCGAGATGTTATCAAGAGATAGCGTCATCTCTGGTATGATTTCAGACTTGGGGGGGGCGGTAACATGTTTATTAAGCGATTTGATAACCTATAAAGGTATATATTATTATATAATGCATCGCAATCGAAATACGCCAATCTGGAGTTTGGGATATATTCTTTGATCGTCGTGGCTAAGGACGCCTACTTGGTTTAGCAGTAGTGTGTTTGACCATAGATCACAACCACCCGTGTTCGAATCTCGGCGCTGGCATATCTGAAGGGTGTTTCATCTTGACTTCACTTCATTACCTTTAGAGGTCGTTCAGCCCATTTAGTCTACCGTCTAGACAAAAGTGGCCGTAAAACACCAATCATCATAATCAGTGTGGCGACGATTTCAGTCAGGATTCGAATCCTTATCATACCTGTATGTGTGAACTCGTTCGAGTCATCGAATAGCAAAAATATTTGTTTTGTGTTTATGTCTGACTTCCTGCTTCCATTTGAAGAATTATCTTAATTGTTAGCGGAGCACAATAGATTATAAACAGTTAATAATGAAGTTTAAGTCTATGCAAGTTGATTTTTATGTTGATTGGTAAAAGGTACATCTTCTTGAATTTCAAGTCAGAATATTGCCTGAAATAGGAATTATTTACACAACAACTACAAGAAGAATAAAACCTACTTAATATACATTCACTTCCCAAAAGATTAGACTTATCAAACGGGTTTTTGTGCCTTTGGTTAATTATAGATTATCTAGGATGTGTTGCTTATTACGGTATGCGAAAACGAAACAGGAATAACGCAGGATGGTGATTACTTATTTCTAGTGTATTCCTTTAATCAGTTATTGTAGCTATCTAGATCATAACAAGAACCGGGTAACAATTGCGTGGAAGTAAATTCGAAACATCATGAACGAGTTCGCTTCCAGAGTACTTTAGGTCCACTGTAGGCCTATGACGTTACTTTTTAATAGCCTGGGACGGCACTGCAATTTAATATTTTCAACCATTCAATATGTTGTTTGGTGAAAATTTAATCCATGGAAAGTTTTGATTCATTTAGGAAGTAAACCTTAACATAAAAGAAGGCATTGTGGTTAACTTATTTAGATTCCATTCAATGACATTAAAAAATCTTATACAGCATTCCAGTAAGACGAATCTTGTTAAGAAAAGGAAATTTGAAATTAAATCAACAAACGATATATATTCAGCCTAAAACATGGCTTTTATAAAGCTAACATTGGGCAAAAAACAATTATTGCAGGTCGACATTTGCTCCAGGATGTGTCGGTACTTAACTGTACGCCCAGATCGATCCATCAGTTCCCGGATGACTTTATGACTGAAGTTCAAAGGAAAAGAGGAGGCATTGCCTTCCACATCTTCCTTACTCTCTATGTATTCGCTGCCACGGCCATAGCTTGCGATGACTTCTTTGTGCCATCTCTTGAAAAACTGGTCGAAGGTTTGTTGAAACGTTTGACAAAGTAAGCTGCTTAATACCGTGTGTATATTTCATCTGTCTGTAACGCTATGCATTGAACTAGTAAACCTCGTGTGTTATAATAATAATAATAATAATAATAAATCTTTATTTCAGACTCTCAGTCCATAGTAATACAATAAAAGTAACTAATTATCCCAGTAAAAAAGGAGATTATATACAACAGGCCATTTTACATAAAATCACATTAAAAATAAAACAAGTTATCAGTGGGGCATAAACATAATTAAAACAGAGGATATACGCGTTTCAACTGTAACATCTCAAAGACTCCATATTATAATTTAATTTCCAGTCAGTCATATCCAACCAGACGTTGCAGGAGCCACATTTATGGCAGCTGGCAGCTCAGCTCCTGAATTTTTTGCTGCCGTAATAGGTAAGTATTCAATACTCTATGAAGTACCAAATTCATTTCCAAATTTCATCATCATTAAAATCTATTATCACATAAACTACCTCAAATGAATTAAGCAAGGCGCGTGTCTTGTGAGGATGTTAATCTTCGAACATTTATGGTGAATATAATAACTAATAATCTTTGTTCTACAGGTATATCATTCGCTCAGTCAGATATAGGACTTAGTACGATTGTTGGCTCCGCAGTATTCAACTTGCTATTCGTCAATGCCATCTGCGGACTCTTTGCGGGGATGGTCTGTTAAAGATATATTATTTATATATCATTAAGTGTTGTATATTATATTTGAACGATGTACAAATGAAGGCAAGTAGATATGACGGCAAGCAATGCCGGTAGATAGACATATAGTTAGTTAGTTAGTTAGTTATATAGTTAGTTAGTTAGTTAGATAGTTAGTTAGTTAGTTAGTTAGTTAGTTAGTTAGTTAGTTAGATAGTTAGTTAGTTAGTTAGTTAGTTAGTTAGTTAGTTAGTTAGTTAGTTAGTTACTTAGTTGTTAGATAGTAAGTTAGTTAGTTAGTTAGTAGTTAGTTTGTAAATTAGATAGTTAGACAGTTAGTTAGTTAGTTAGCTAGCTAGGTAGATTAGTTAGTTAGTTAGTTAGTTAATTAGTTAGTTAGTTAGTTAGTTAGTAGTTAGTTTGTAAATTAGATAGTTAGACAGTTGGTTAGTTAGTTAGTTAGATAGTTAATCAGTTAGTTGGTTAGTTAGTTTATATATATATATATATATATATATATATATATATATATATATATATATTTATATATATATATATATATATATATATAGATGGATATATATATATATATATATAGTATATATATATATATATATATATATATTATAGTAGTTATTTGTGATGGATGGATGGTGGTAAAGGGTGTATAGTATTTTATGTATATATAAATATATAGAGAATAGATAGATAGAGAGAAGATAGATAGATAGATAGATAGATGGATATATAGATAGATAGATATATATATATATATATATATATATATATATATATATATATATATAATATATATATAGATAGATAGATAGATAGATAGATAGATAGATAGATAGATAGATGGATAGATAGAAAGATTGATTGACAGATAGATAGATAGGTATATGGATAGATAGATACATAGATAGATAGATAGATAGATTGATTGACATATAGATAGATAGGTAGATAGATGAACAGATACACATAGGGGGATAGCGTGATAGAAGCAGACAAACAAACGGGTAAATAAACAGACAAACAGATAAACGGACAGACTGAGAAAGATTGACAGAAGAGAAACACAGATTGAAACACCAACATACCCAGTTATAATACTCAGTCTGAGGATGACACCCAAATCCTCAAACTCATCCAAGTTTGTTCTTATAATAACCAAAAGTAATTTTACTTTATTAAGGTGATTTATTTAACATGGTGGCCAGTAATAAGAGATTGTTCCTACTACGCCATCAGCCTTGTCCTTCTTATTGTTGTCATGTATGACGACGAAGTTCGTTGGTAGGTCGTGGCCTTTATGTATGTGTGTACGTGCCTGCGTGCGTGCGTGCGCATCTATGTATATACATGTGTATTTACGTACATTCCTGTTAAAGCAGATTTTGTCGATAGCCCAAAGGTTGATAAGCTTTCTTTTTCCTTGCCCAGGTACGAGAGCCTCGCTATGGTTCTGTTGTATATCTTCTACGTTGTTCTGATGTACTTCAACAAAAGAGTTGGCCATTACGTGATGAACAACATCCATATATTTCTCGATAATCGAAAGCTCATCAAGAACAACGAGTTCACGTTGGCCAATGATACAAAGAAACCTTTATTGGCCGAGCAAATCCTTCGCCCTGGCGATGTCATATCGACGGATATGAAAAAGACCAAAGACAATTACGGCATCTATGGTACACTGGAAAACAGTCATCCTGGTAATGGTAACAATATTTGAATAAATAGACGCAATGCGTAATCGAAAAGTTAAGATTCACTTTCATTAAAGCATTAATTTCCGTATTTCAAACGATTAAGTTTGGGAAATCTACAACGTTTTAGTAGTGTATTAATAGCATTAGCTGTAGTAAAAGCAGTAGAGGTAACAACGGTAGTAGTATTTTAGTGGTGTATTAATAGCATTAGCAGTAGTAAAAGCAGTAGAGGTAACAACGGTAGTAGTATTTTAGTGGTGTATTAATAGCATTAGCTGTAGTAAAAGCAGTAGAGGTAACAACGGTAGTAGTATTTTAGTGGTGTATTAATAGCATTAGCTGTAGTAAAAGCAGTAGAGGTAACAACGGTAGTAGTATTAGTAAAAATGTTGTTCCTTTGTGGCCACATTTCTGCACACTTCCAAATGTAATAAGACAAAGTGAAAGTTAAACATCCTTCTGTCACAGCCTGGCATGAGTTTGAACCCTTCTGCTATATATCCGAGGGCAACCACGATACCGGTTATGCCATGGAGGCGTTCCAGTAGTAGTAAGAGTAGTATAATTAGTAGTAATAGCACTGGTTTTAGTAGTAATAGTAGTAGTAGTAGTAGTAGTAATGGCAGTGGTAGTAGTAGTACTACTACTACTAATAGTAATAGTAGTAGTAGTAGTAGTAATAGTAGTAATGGCAGTAGTAGTAGTAGTAGTAGTAGTAGTAGTAGCAGCAGCAGTAGCAGTAGTAGTAGTAGTAGTAACAATGAGAATTTCATGAAACATGATAGGCCGCCGTCAGGGTGAAATCTGAAAACTGAAATTTGAATATAAAACAATAATTACACGGTAGTTAATTATGGAGCTTTTTTTAATATAAATACATTCAAACCTGCTTTTACGCCACCTATCTGGAAACTCCACTCGCTCTTAAACGCCACTTTTCCAAAGTCCCGATGGAAGTCCCATTCAAACTGGCCTGTCCCGAGTAAAGGTAATTGCTGCTTGAGCAACACTTGTTAGATATATTCAAACTTAAAACTAATAAAGGCGTTATTTTAAATTTTGTTATTGCAATACTTTTGATATTCCAACGTGCGCTCTATTCCTGGCATATTTTGATAGACGACAAACATCCATAGGGATTCCAAGATTTTAACTAGATCTCGCAAAATCTTAACTTAACAGTTGGAGAGGTATTTGGTGTGAGCAAAGACCAAATACCAAAACTCGTCAAGCTCAAGGCTGATATATTGGAGGAATACAGTAGAAATGAACCCAACCATAGTCGATGTATTCGCCGTAAAAGTTGCAATTACTAAATCCACCAACTGACATGGAGTTGGTTTCAGGATTCCACTACAAACCGTGTACAAGTCAGCAGACCATTGATTCAGCATCAAGCCTTCAAATTTGCTACACACACACACACACACACACACACACTATATATATATATATATATATATATATATATATATATATATATATATATATATATATATATGGCGTTAAAGTAAGGTTGACGGTAGTTTGTTGGATACGTTATAGGTGTGCTAATTTAATGGAATAATTGTTTTCTAGGAATCAAAGTGGAATCCTATAATAAATTGTTAGGTAAGTGATAGACTCTTTCGGTGTTGCTTGTTGTTGTTGTTATTATTGTTGTTGTTGTTTCATAAATCATCATAATTCATTTACTCCGGAAATGGAATACTAAACCGTACATTAGAACCAATAAACACCTGAGTGGTTTTATTTTAGTAGAAGAAGAGCAGAACGAATACGATTCTCTTCTAACATCACCTAAGGGCTGCTGCAAACGATTCATCTGGCTGATGATGCTACCGTGTTCGTTCCTCATGGTATTTACCATTCCGGATTTCCGGCGCGGGGGATTTTGGGCGAAGCTCTATCCTTTGACCTTCTTCTTTTCGATTGTTTGGATCGCTGGCCTCTGCTACGTCATGGTGTGGATGGTCACCATAACAGGTACGTCGCCGATGTTAATCGAGAGATTGTGCGCCTTGCAATTACAATGTGCTAAACTGTATGCTTTGCCCATCTCTGGAAGGTGATACGATGAATATTCCGGATACAATCATGGGATTGACATTATTGGCAATAGGAAGCAGTGTACCTGATATCTTCGCCAGTTTGTTAGTGGCCCAGGACGGTAAGTAGGCTTGTGTTTATAAGGAGACATAACAGCGATACTCGGGATAAATTTCGGGCTTAAAAGGAAGCCATGGAATTGGAATGTTACCGTTCCTTTCAAATGCATACAACGTAGAAAACGATTGCACTTCAGAAACAATTTGTAACGTTATCTTGTACTGAACCATACCATTAAATATTACAGAAGCGTTCATATCAAACACCCCCAAATGACAGGAGGCATTCAAATGCGCGGTACAGTGACATTCCAAATAATATAACAGCATAGATATACTGATTCTCCAATCTCGGCGTGGGAATATCTGAAAGTTATTTCATCTTTGACTTCGCTTCATTACCTTTGGAGGTCGCTCGGCCCATTTAGCCTACCAAGTGCACAAAAGTGGCCGTAAAACACCAATTATCATCATCATTTATGGAATCCATCTAGAAACGTTCCACACATTTCGGCCAATTACACGACAAACGCTGCTCATCGAAGCCATATTTTAAACTCACTTCTTATGTCATCTCTCTCTCTCTCTCTGTTGTCACTCCCTCCACAGGCTACGGAGACATGGCCGTCTCAAATGCCGTAGGCAGCAACGTATTCGACATCCTAATTTGTCTCGGTGTACCGTGGCTCATTCAGACAACCATCATCAAGCCGAACAGCGTCATCCCGATTGCTTCCAAAGGCCTCACCTACTCCACCATTACTCTCCTTGGTACCATTGTCTTTCTGATAGCTGGATTTGCGGTCAACAAATGGAGATTGACCAAGATGTTTGGATTGGCTTGTCTGTTTGCTTATTTTGTCGTCATTGGCTTTTCATGTCTTTATGAATTAAATTTGTTTGGCAATATGAGTTTGCCAGCATGCCCCTGGTAATGCAGAGTTGTTTAAAATAAATAATATATATATATATATATATATATATATATATAGTCTTATCCTCGCTTCATAGAACAATATGACTGTTCCATGATATTCTGTGTATTAGCAAAAGACTATGTTCTGTATGAAAGATCCAATTAGTTCATGAAATGGTGTATAACAAAAACTTGTGTGGTTTTTAATGTTCTTAATAAAATACTTTTGAAGCTGAAATTTATGTGGCTTATACCATGAAATGAATATCATCATAGAACATAGTTGTATCAACGTGACATTTTAAGCAAGTCTTGGATCAATCACAATTATAGTTAAAAGAAATCGAATTCGTTTCTTGCATTGAAAGTGCTATAAGTGTATATGTGGTATTCATTAATGAGTAAAAGAAAGGAAGTCTCTCAATATGAAGAGTCAATTGGGAAACATTTATTTTTTCGCTTGAACTAGGATAAAGTACATATATATTAATGTACTCAGCCAATGAACACACGAAATATTCGTACAGTAAAAGAAATAACGAAACAAATTTATTTATAAGAATAATAATAATAATAATAATAATAATAATAATAATAATAATAATGCATATTTAAAAAAAACACCCCCAAATGGCAGGAGGCATTCAAATGCGCTGTACAGTGACATTCCAAATAATATGCCTATAAAAATTCAATATGATTTAAGATTTTCAAGAGATGAAGTATTTATACTATCTGCCGGCAACCTATTCCACAAAGTGGGGTGCTGCAACCCTAAACGCACAATCACCATATGACTTGAGCCCAGACACAGGCACCTGCAATAGTATTTGACTGGATGACCTGAGTTTTGGGGGTTATTTTCTAGTAGACACCAGTTCATACATGTATTCAGGTGTCATGTCATAGGTAGATTTTCCCTTTTCATCAGTATAATGCATTTAACATAAGATGTGAGAACAAATTCAGCACAACACGAACATCAATATATCGCATTAATAATCCAATGAAAATAGGGAAATAAGTGGCTCGTTTAATAGTAATAATGATAATAATTACAAAACTTCTATTGGGGCAGTATTCTCAAAAAGAATCGAGCTCAGTGGCGCCACCTAGTACAGGGGTTAGGGAAAACTCATAGTCCAGGTACAATGAAAATTTCATCAACAAACGTTCCGATGGAATAGAAACTTAATAAGGATAGGTAAAATCTGAAAGGGTGAGTTTTCAAATAGAAATAAAATATGCTTTTTGGTGGCTTGTTCAGGGAGTGAATTCAAAAGAGTAGGGACAGCAACTGAAAGAAACAAGAGTCATTGCATGAGTTCTTTCCATGGGAACAGAAAACAAGTGAAACCCAGATGAACGGAGCTCTCTGGGCTCGGTTACTAGAGAAAGCATGAAAAATAGATACGAAGGTTCTCCAGAAGAAAGAATTTGATAGGCAATAGTGCCGAGTTTGAAAATGATGCAATATTGAACAATGAGTCAATGAAGAGGAGAAAACCAAGGAGACCGTGTGACAACCCTAGATAAAAATATCCTAAGATGCAATGTTATAAGGAATAGAGTTGCAGTAATCAAGACTACTAGTATTGAATGATGTAGCA
Organism: Paralvinella palmiformis; assembly: GCA_025642065.1. Taxonomy (NCBI): domain Eukaryota; kingdom Metazoa; phylum Annelida; class Polychaeta; order Terebellida; family Alvinellidae; genus Paralvinella; species Paralvinella palmiformis. Next base: position 130,658 of record JAODUP010000649.1, on the reverse strand, counting down.
ATGATTTTGGCGACTGAAAAAGAAACATAGCGACGAATAGGGCGAAGGTCACTAATATGATAGAAGCAGCGGCATGATGTCAGAAAAATAGGTTTTCTAAAATTAAAAGAGCTATCAAATGTAACACCAAGATTACGTAGTGTCTGATGGTGTAATGCTATGATTAAAGATGGGCGATGGGAAGAAACGAGTAAGTTTGCTGCATTGTCTGGATGTACCTATTATGATGAAATCTGATTTATTCGCATTGAGCCTAAGTCTATTGTTTGTTAGAGATATGTATATGTTGATGGTCTAATTTGAAGCTGTGAATAAGAGAGCGTTGTGTAAACAGAGAAAGCCACAACAGTCCAAGAACAAAACCTTGGGGAACACCACAAACCAAAGTCACTACTTTAGGAAAACGGTTTCTTATTGTTATTGATTGAAACCTACTTATTAAGAATGAGAGGATCCAGGTAAGTGCTGTGCCTGAAATGCCATACCAATCAGAGAGGCGAGCTAGAAGAACAGAATAATCAATGGTGTGAAAAGCTGCAGATAAATATAACAGTGTTAGTGCTGTGACCTTACCTGTGTCCATGTTTAGTGCTATGTCGTTATGAACTTTTAGTTGACCGGTTTCTGTAGAGTATTATTGTTTGTAAGCAGACTGAAAAACATTAAACAGGTGATTACAGTTTAAGTGAACGTTCAAATTACTGGATACGACTTTTTCTAATACTTTAGATATAAAAAATAGATTATAAATAGATCTATAGCTATTTAGGTAACTGGCTGTTAAAGATGGTTTCTTAAGAAGAGGGTTTACATGGCCATTTTTTAAATGACAATGGAACACTCCGAAGCTTAGTGATAAGTTTATTATCTTAGTAATTGGAACTATTAATGCGTGAAGTCAAGATTTTAGCTTAAATATAGGGATAAAATCGGGTTCATGGGACTTATTAGGGAATCATAAAATCAGCTTAGAAACTTCAGTAAGTGAGGCTGGTTTAAAAAGCTGTACAAGGGTGATGTACAACTGGAAAATCAATATTACAAGCTAGAAGGACAACCTGGGGGAAGAAGCATGAATTTGGGTGATTTTATCCTTGAAATGTTTGGAATTCAGAATCGCAGAGTGAATTATGAGCGGGCAGAGAAACAGAAGCCTTTCTATGGAGAGTCCTATTTATACAGTTTCATAGTTGACTTTTGTAATATAGAAAGAAAAAAAAAACATTTGTACATCTTGAATACTTCCCCGTTTATCAGCAAACATAATACAGAAACATCTTCTGATCAGACTTGATTGGTCTCTGAGCTTAAGTCAGATCCAGAAATATTTCTCCAAAATATCTTAGTAATCGCTCCGGTATGCACGCATATGTGTGTGCGCGCGCGTATGCGTGCGTGCTCGCCGGTAAATGTGATTCTTTTTTAAGATAATCAAGACGATGGCAAAGATATCATGTTTCATTTAAAAGACAATTATCATTTGAAAGTAATTACTGAGATAATTAATTATAAATGAACACAAAATAAAGAAACACACACTAATGGCAATTCAATTTTTTTTCAATTCAAATTGTTTATTTCAACATTCATAATTCATAATTTTAATAAAAGCAAACGGGCATAGAATGTGGAAAAGAAGGATGCTTGAAGGATTGCTTAAATAATGCGCTCCCCCGCTCCTCCCCCATAAAACTCAAGTTATCCATTACGTATTTTACCATTAAGGCCCCGAACAGTGAGATAAAAACGATTAGATGAAAATAAACAAATCAGCGCAAATCAATGCACGCTATATTTCAATAATATAAGAAAAGTATAATAATCCTTCCAATATCAACGAACGACCAATTTTGTCTTTTCCTTTTGTCAAATTTTCATTTATTGTTTTTATATCTTGTTACATGCCACCTTCACTATCTACCTATGTTATTCCATGTTAGTGTATGCCTTAGTCAGTCGATTAGCATGCCAGTCTGCCTGGATGTGCATATGACACGGTACAATAGTGAAATTAGGGGTTTTGCGAAATCCCTCAAATTTCTAGGGAATTTGTGAAATCACTGTTTGACCTCGGTATTTGATGAAATCATTACAATCTCTAAGTATTTTGAGTAATTACTGAAATAGTGCTCCGGTTATTTATCGAAATCCCTTAATATGGTTGTTTTATTACACTTTGAGTTGATTTCGCTGGAGAGAATAGACTTTACTTTGTGGTCGTTTCCTCTTCTTTTGACACACAAGGCAGAAGGATTTGAAGAATTCAATGACATATGTTGAAATATTGGCATATTTTTGCCCAAGTTGCTTCAGCATCCTGTCATAACTTCCATGGCCAGTTGTAATGTGAACTTTGCTGATGACGACCTATGTGTCTACTGTGATGATATAGTAGGCAGGCGACCTTCTGGTGATCTTCTCTTCGTGAAAGGCTTCTCCACGTCATCGAACTTAAGCATACCATACTTCTTTAACATGTAGTAGTCGTGAAGTGAATTGGTAGTTGGGACTTCAGTTACTGTCTTCATATCATCTATTGTCTTGCAGTACACTTCCATGGGGATACGATACTTTCAGTATTTCTCAAATAGTTATTCCCTGCATTTTATTTCAAACCAAGGTTGTGCTATTTTCGATGGCATACAAGATTGAATTGACTCAACATGCCCTGTTCGTCTATGTTATAGCCATGGCTACATTGTAATTAAAATCATGGAGCAAGTTTTAATGTGCGATTAAAGGATACATAAAAAATATTTAAATTCGTTTCATAAAAGGGCTTACATTGGCTAAGCTTAAATCTTACATCACAAAAATATGAAATGGTAATTGTAAATTAGTTACATAAAGTATATAATTGCCTAGTTCAAATACCTATTAAAAGAATCGTTATGTTATTTAACAATCTTCCTAAAATGTGTCCAGCAATGTTGTGTAGCATAACACTAATCTAGGTTTCTGTGGACCAACCAATCCACACCCACATGTGTTGTGTGTGTGTGTGTGTGTGTGTGTGTGTGTGTGTGTGTGTGTGTGTGTGTGTGTGCGTACCTGTGTGCGTGTGTGCGTATGTACATGCATGCGTGTGTGTGTGCGCGTACGTACCTGTGTGTGTATATGTGTGTGTTTGTGTGCCATCTGTGTAGTATAAGGCACTGCACAGAGTAAATTCAAACTCTGGACGATTCATCTGGGCACTGAACCCAGAGATGCGGCTTCTGGTGCTGAGACATGGGTAATATCCTACCAGTCACTAAGTCGCTATGCAACAAAAATCTAAAACGTGAATCAGCCACAACTGTGGTGCCTGACAGTAACAAACCCAGGTCTGATGCAGCAGTTGAGAGGATGTCATCAGTAACTGTCCAAGTAGCCCTATTTACACCTATTGTTTAATTGCTCTAACTGTCCTCAGAGCAGCATCTTACAAACTTTATACATCAACTGTCACTATCATCAACGGTAAGTTTGTTCACCGAGCTGACGTCACGAAGCGGCTATGCTTAAAAAGATAACTTGATTGCTATGTTAAAAATAATTTATATTTATGGTAAAGCCGAACGTACTGGCGTCAGAACCTAGCGGCAGTTAAGACTTATATATGAAAATTTCAAAAAGAAAATTAATTTCTGCTATGGAAAATCTATAGTTGTACTAAAGATATATGATATTATTTATGACACAAGTTCAAGGTCTATTCAAAATAGCTTAATTAAAACAATAGAGAATTTTCATACGAAATAACTGTAACATTTAATGTGCTTATGTTCATCTTGGGGGAGGGTGCACTTTTTCCATATCTGAATAGAACAAATCATGGCTAGGGTATTTGTACACAGACTACGCCGATTCGAAAGAGTTGCCATCTGTTTAAAGAAAGTTACAGATTTAGCATAACATTAAGACCATAAGCTTTTATTTCAGCTAAACCATAATAACCGTCTTCTTTCTTGAACACTTTTGTAATCGTCATCTTTATGAACGTCGTGAACACGGGAGTGACATACAGAACATCTCTCGTGTCTTCATCTTCGCCACACATCAGGTCAGAGAACTACAAGAAAATATCCGAAAGTAATTTTTACATCAAGACGACAATTCGACGTCAGTATATAAAAACTTACTCCCGATGGCTATTTTGATGCTAATACGCATATTCGATGTAAAGGTAACTATTTCGACTAATCATAAATGAAACGACTAACCAACTGCTCGGAGCCGTCGCTGAAGTGCAAAGCTACTTCTCGACTTCCTATATTATAATACGTCACAGGAAATAATTCCATCTGATAGACGAGCATTTCATTCCGCAGATTTACTTGGATCCTGATGTCATCTCCGTCTTCATAAATCCAAATTGCTCATTGACTTCCGATATCTCCACCAATGGCATCTGTACAGCCGGAACCATCATTTGAAGACTGGACACTGCACGAAGCCCCGGCATCACGGAGTGCAACATTATTAAACTCACTCTCAGTAACTGGTGTAAGAATGAAAACGATCAATTATATTATAAATGGCTTACAATATAAATATCATTGTCATATTACGATCATTGTTCAAGGGAGTGTTATTTTTAAACCATTTATTTATATATTTCATTTCGTATTTAGCCGGGGGAAGGCATATGACATAATTTGGCTCCTTAGATTCTACATTTCAATATTATATTAAAACCACATTACCTGGTTGCGTTTTCCCCAAAAAACTTTGACTCCTCTTCCGGCTCAGCAAGCACATCGGTGCATATAAACAAACAAACTTCGTAATCACATATTATTCTCATCGCCGAAATAGTATTATACTATAATTTACTGCATCGTATTATTCTTTAAGATAATATAACATTTTTAATACAAACTTGTTTTGAGCTACATCTATATAAATAAAATGTGTGTGTTGTGTTGTGTTATGTTGTGTTGTGTGTACTTTGTTTGTCGATCTGTCTATTTGTTTGTTTGTGTGTAAGTGTATGCGTATGTTTGTTTGTTTGTTTGTTTGTTTGTTTGTTTGTTTGTTTGTTTGTTTGTTTGTTTGTTTGTTTGTTTGTTTGTTTGTTTGTTTGTTTGTTTGTTGTGTTTGTTTGTTTGTTTGTTTGTTTGTTTGTTTGTTTGTTTGTTTGTTTGTTTGTTTGTTTGTTTGTTTGTTTGTTTGTTTGTTTGTTTGTTTGTTTGTTTGTTTGTTTGTTTGTTTGTTTGTTTGTTTGTTTGTTTGTTTGTTTGTTTGTTTGTTTGTTTGTTTGTTTGTTTGTTGGCAAATAATTCTGACAAAAGAGTCTTAAACGTCGGTGACTTTAACATTAATTGGTACAACGATTTAGACTTCTAAATTTCGTTTTTTAAAGGCCGCCCGGAGCGTGGCTTTTAAACTTGTTAACAATTAACGTATGTCATCTAAAATAGACCCGAACACTAATTGGTATTTACCTGAATTCGCATAGAAATGTTCCATTGCTCAAACGCCTTACGTTGGCTCCGGTACAGTTAGGACTCCTGTAACACAGCAATTCGCAATCTCCACTAAAATTATCCACGATATTCGTAAGGATAAGGATAAATAAACCTCGTCATCGTTGAATAGATACACTTTCCGCTAATGGAAGGTCCATTTGCCATCAACAGAAAGTGTCCCATAATGATGTAGAAAATAAAACGTGGTGAGACCATCTGTGATATCGTAATTTTTCGGAAACTGGCTTCAAATGACAGGATGGCACCGTGACGACATGATTAACAGAGCTAATGTGACTAGTCAGAATCCATGATCTAAGAATGTGCACAGATGTTGAGTTTTCATTAGGCAACAAAGCCGTATTGATAGTTTTTAGGAGACACTATACCAGCATGTATTCGTGCCAAAATTAAATTTGTCACGTCGATTCGTAAGGCGCGCGAGCGGAAGCAGATACCTCGCCCCCCCCCACACACACACGCAAACACACACACATTTAAACACACACGTAGTTATTTATTTATGACTTCATTTCTGGGATTCATTGTGTGACCCCGCACCCCCCCCCCCCCCAAAGCTTCAAGGTATGACATCTACACATATTTGGGTGTAGGCATACTTAATTATCGATATCAGTTGTCATGGATCGAAAAGGAGTGAAACCGTCAAACAAATTGTTTATGAAATCAATATTATTCTTCTGGAATTTTGAAAGTTTATTCTCGGGACATCAGAGGCAGGAGAAATTCATAAACAACAAACTGTTTTTGTTTCTTTCTAATAAATATTTTACGAGCCGTTTCCTATTTATCCAAAGTTTTTGTTGTGGTTGTTATTGTTGTTGTTGTAGGGCTTGCATACACACACACACACACACACACACACACACACACACACACACACACACACACACACACAAAAAATTATATATATATATATATATATATATATATTTATATATATATATATATTATATATATATATATATATATAAAAATAAAAAAATAAAAAAAAAACGGATAAAATATTATAACTATAATTGTAATAATAAATAACCTGAAGCATCCTCAATGTCAAGAGTCATTCAAAAGTTTTGTATTTTGACATCCGATTACCTATCTTTAAACCGATATTGAAATGTTGAACTATGAGGCAACTACCGTAATCTCTAAAATTAGCCAAAACACTTGCTGCTCATAAACAGCTAGCCACATTTCGGTAATATGCCGATGTTTCGTCCAAAAGTACACCATAAACCAATCGATGGAAAACATCTAGACTTCATCCATTGGGAAAGGTTTTAGTGCAGTATCCTTATTAACGGAGGGAATGCTGTTTCGGTGTATACGCTCCAGGTAGGCGTGTTACCAGCCGATCTGAATTCCATTCGAAATGATTGCATTCCGAGCGACCAATCGAAGCACAATATATTACAAGCAACACAGTACAGATATGCCTCATGCTTAATTTATAGCACTTAATACGCTTTCATTAAGGGAGCTACGAATTAAAATCAGGAACTAAAAAATATATGTAATAAAAATACTAAAGAGTCCATTCACATTGATGTTCATCAGATTTTCAAAGGTTCTCTCAGTGAGTCGGCATCAGTCAGGGCGAAATATTCGATCGCTGATGCTAAATAGGCGCTCCACGGGTTAAGAAGTTCATGGAACACCTAGATAGCGCTGCGCTAATTTCGACAAAGTTGGGAAGTCTCGCTTGCGCATGCGCCAATACTTCAGTTTATGAATGTCTTCCGGAATGCTTGGAAATGAAATGTATTTATCCATCTAACATTCATATATCCCGTCAATATCCCGTTTTTGTCATGAAACTGAAAAAGTTACGATTTCTTACGTGGAGGTTATGTTGCTGATGCAACGTATTCGAGTACTAATACTGCGAATTTGGTATTCGAATACATTCGAATACGAAGACCAATAGAGTTGTTTGTATGAAAAGTAAAATCGTAATTACGATAAATCGGGTAATGATTGAACCATTTTTATTAAAAACTGTAATATTAATACTATATTTGTGCACATTGCTCTTCCCAACAAGCGTTGTTGTTACGATGGAGAAGAATATTTTAAGGGACTCTTTGAATCTTACCAACCTTGAAGATAGTTGGTCAATACATATTTGAAATGAATACAATAAACTATTTATGACCAGTATAATATTCAAACCGTTGTTAATAAAACATATATACATAAGATTAGTTTTCTAATATAAAAAGCAAATTTTCAAATCGTTTGTAAACTCTTTTAAGATGCATGTTAGATGATTGTGTATAATACGAACATGTTCTTTAATTGTGTTGGCTAAAATCAAGTCACGATTCCCTACAAAACGAGAAGAAACTAATGTTTTAAATATGTTTCTAAAGATACTGCAACTAAAGCAATCCACTTTCCAATAATAACTCAAATGAATTCTCCATAAGTGATGTGTTTTGTATAAATGTGTAAACCTTGATTACTAGATATACAGAGGGTTTAGGTCATCCTAGATAACAATATTTGTTTAAAACCCTGTGTTTTAATCTGTTCGTTATGTTTTCTACGTTTCCTTATATAGCTAGACAACATATGTTATAGTGCTCATAAAAGGATTTGATTAATAGACCAAATCAGTCAAATCTGCTAAGAATATCCATTCATCCAACTTTCAATCCTTGTAAGTTAAAAATAGACAATTGCTGAGTCCAAATTATCTTTGTTTTCAAATTTTTATTGACAGGAATTATTAATCCAAATACAAATTGCGTTATCGAATATGTAATCACTACATCACACCAAGTACCCAAGACTCGAGAGAATGTCTATGAAAGTTTCATCTAATCGTTGAATTTTTTAATTTGCTCATTCTGGCAATATTTGTAAACTTACATTAGAAGATTAGCTTGATTAGTGAGACGAGTTTCCCGGATTTTTGAAGATATTTTAAACGAATGAGGCAGTCAATTATTGGTGACTAAATCGTACATAAATAATAAGGGTTGGTATTCATATAAGTCCTTAAGCTTCAAAATATAGAATTGGTTAAATAGAGGTACAGTATGACTGTTATATATTGCTATATTTAGTGTACGAATTGCTAGTTTTTGTAACACCGATTGGCTTGCCTTTCCTCGGACTAAAATACAATATGCAAGGTGTGCTTGAACGGGTTCGACATACAGTGTCCGTAGGCTTTCAACCAATTAAACACGTTTAACCAGTTTGGTGGAGAACAAAACACCAGATATGTTACTGTTGCTATGTCCTAAATGCTGCTTCCGTATCTATTAAGATAGCCAAACATTTAGTCGATGTTTCTTTTAATTGAAAACCAAATCGTTGTAATCTAGTGTTATTGATTTCGATATTTAGTCTTAGGAAGTCGCCGTGAGAATGCCAAGCTCGTAAAATGGTGTTACAATTAGATTTTGTATCATTAAGTGACAGCTGGTTTGTACAGAACCATTTATAGAAGGAATTAACTAAAAGGTTCGGCCAAGTTTGATTTATTTACATAAAGTGACGTGTCTTCAGCAAAAAGACGATATATTACTATGTTTGGAGTTAAGAATATATATTATATATATATATATATATTATATATATATATATATATATATATATATATATATATATATATATATATATAAGATGATGATGATTATGATTGATGTTTTAAGGCCCCTTTTGTATACAAGTTATGCTAAATTGGCCGAGCGACCTCCAAAGGTAAGGAAGAGAAGTTAAAGGAGAACCTAGAATGGAGTCTTGTGACATTCCACATTTTATGGAGTCTTGTGACATTCCACATTTTATGGAACATTCCATGGATTTGGACGTCTCGATATCGAAATGATGTGACTTTATCATATAGATGTTTTTTCAAGTATTTTAGATAAGGATGAAAGTAAATTAATTAACCGGTAATATTTGATGAGGCTATTATCAGAAGTTTTGAAGATTAGGATAACCTCTGTTATTTTTAATTTGGCTCATACTATACCTGTTTAGAAGGATTGCATGATTATATATGTAATTGGCGGATACAAATTAAGTTTATCGTTTTTAAGTATTGTTTTACAGATATCATCATGTCCGCTACTGAATTTGAGTTTCAGTTTATTTGTAGCATCAGTAACTTGAGCAGATTTGATTGATTCCAGGAACAGGTTATTTACATTACACGTTTTCAGATCATGCGTATATTTCCTTGCTTTATGTATGCTTTAAGAAGTTTCAATTTCCTATTATAATAAAGTAATTGTTAAATTCTTACGTATTTAGATTGTTTAGACAAATTTTGATTTGTCATTTGATTTTCCTATTACTTGTTTCAGTATCGTGCAGGTTTTCTTCGTATTAAACTTATTTTCACTTACCATATTTTTATAATAATCTAATTTGATTGTTCTTTTAAATTTGTTATATATACTAATGCAAGTCTTGTATAGTTCGATGTCATATAAAATTCGATTCTTTAATTAATTTTTCAATAGTTTAATTTAGTACTTGGTGAAACCAAGAAACTGGACTTAATTGATTTTAAGGGAAATGTGGACTTAATGGCCTCCTAATAGAGGCAGTAAAAAAAAAATTGGACCCTTATACTATTAATATTATAAGAATTCAGTTGATATAAAAGTTATTTCAATTTCACAAGATTAGTTTCGGAAAATATTCTTCTTTTATCTGCTAATTGAAAAGAGTTATGTTTTAATTTTTTATTAAATAAAATGTTCCTAAATGGTCTGATACGTCCATGTTTATCATATATGATGAATATGTTGTTTTGCATCCCTAATGTAATTGGTATAAATATGACCTAATAAAATTGCAGTTGATTGCATTAGTTGGTAAGGAGAATAAAACTTTTATTTTCTTGTGGACGCCATACTTTAAAACGACTATGTTAAAAAAAATTGTTTATACTCACACACATACTCATCCGTGCATATTTGCAAACTAACTTTGCACGTACATAATATTCTCAACTGAAACACTGCTATTGAAATTATAGTAGAATGTATGATGTCAAATTGAAGTCTTTAAGATTATATAACACTTTATAGAAAATTCCTATGCTCTTCATTATTTGACTAATAGAGATGACATTAATAATATACGTTACAGATCTAAAATAAAGGTGAAAAGTACAAGAAAAATCACGAAGTTGTTCATAGGTTAATTAATGATTTACGGGAATTCACATAGAAATAATCCATTGCCGAAACTTCTTATGCTGGATCCTTCTCAAACAGCAGCTGTGAATCTCAGCTAAAATTCCCATTATAACTGATGTTAATTGACCTCAGTATATATATATATATATCATATATATATATATATATATATATATATATCTATCATATTGATGATACATTATCATTAATGGGACGTTAGTTTACCATAACAAAAGGTTTTGATGACTGAACGTTGAGAATGTTTTGTGATATCGTCATCTTCATCATATATATATATATATATATATATATATATTTAAAAAAAATTTTTTTTTTTTTTTTTGTTTATACTCACACACATACTCATCCGTGCATATTTGCAAACTAACTTTGCACGTACATAATATTCTCAACTGAAACACTGCTATTGAAATTATAGTAGAATGTACGACGTCAAATTGAAGTCTTTAAGATTATATAACACTTTATAGAAAATTCCTATGCTCTTCATTATTTGACTAATAGAGATGACATTAATAATATACGTTACAGATCTAAAATAAAGGTGAAAAGTACAAGAAAAATCACGAAGTTGTTCATAGGTTAATTAATGATTTACGGGAATTCACATAGAAATAATCCATTTTAAAAACCTTTTTTTTGGACCCTTCTAAAAGAGCTTAATTATAAAATTAAATTAAGTTTTGACAATATATATATATATATATATATATATATATATATATATATATATATATATATATATATATATATATATATATATATATATATATATATATATATATATATATATATATATATATATATTTTTTGTATGTATGTATATTGTTGAATAGATACATTATCCATTAATGGGACGTTAGTTTACCATTAACAAAAGGTTTTGATGACTGAACGTTGAGAATGTTTTGTGATATCGTCATCTTCATCAAACTGACATGTAATGAATGACATGATAACGCCGTATCATATTTTTTTAATACAGTTAACGTTAATAGTAATTACATAATTCAAAAATTTACACATTTGTTGTGTTTTCTGTAGGTAGCAAAATCCTAGCGATATTTCTTTGGAAGAAAGAAAAATAACAGGGGTTCTCCCCCAAAATTTAATTGTTACTAAACATTCGTTGTTGCGCTGTTTGATTCTCCATGTTTTCACTCACTGCTTGCTTACATTCACACGCATGCACACCCAGACACGTACCTAGACACACACATACATACACACACAAACACACACACACATACATGCATACAAATATACACACATTTGTAATCATAAGGGCGCCTCCTTGACTTAAATGGTAGCGCGGTTGGCCGCAGATCTATAGCAGCTGGGTTCAAACCCCAGTGGGGCTATGTCAGAAGGGTGGTTCATCTTTCACTTCGCCTCATTACCTTTGGAAGTCCCTCTGCACATTTAGCCCACCTTGTGCACAAACGTGGCCGTAAAACATCAACATTTAAATTTACATTAATCATAACATATATTTCCGCATGTATTACGTCTTTCCGATGTTTACCTCTGTAAACCACTCATACTTAAAGGTATGACATCTAAACATGGTTTTGTTTAGTTTTGATGTCAATTGACATGGATCAACATGGTATGAAACTATTAGTGATAGCTTAAGTAATTATTATTATTTGTAGGTCATGTTCTGATGTTTTTTAGTCTGATGACGTCAGAAGCACGAGAAATAAAAACAGTTTCATAAACATCCTGCTGTTAATTATTTATGAAGTAAATATTTCAGGTGTGTATAGATTAATAAATATTTTACGAGCCGCCTCCTATATATCTATTGTTGCTGTTGTTCCTCGAAGCCTTCCATATACATTTACAATCTATACAAAGCTGGTGGTAATGTGACAATACATTTCACTCTATGAACCGCCTGTATCCTATTCATATAAGGGAGGGATGCATTATACAGGCAATGAACGGGTATAGCTGTCTGACGGTGTTTACCTGTCTATCCGCAGTGTTGACAGTTATGCATGTATGTACCTGCTTCCGTGTTCCGTGTCTAAACCTCACCAATTGACTCCACAGACTACTGTAATTACAGATATTTTCCCGATAATATTATTCGCGAAATTAGCAAGGTCAATGACCTCGAGATAATATCCCATGCGATATACAAGTTTCGTGTGTGTGGTTTATGAACTAAGTTTGCCATACGCGAATATAAAGCTCCGCGAATTGGCTGATGGGTAGCGATTCGCAAAATTAAGTAACTGGTCGCTTCAATTCAATACATAATTTTTAGAAATTGTATTTACACTTTCATTCCGAAACATAGACACAATATTGTTTGTGTCATGAAAACGAGTACAATCTCAGAAGCATAATTGTAATATTAAAAATAACATGCACATTTTTAACAGAGCGTCATCGTTGGCAAGATTCATTCAAAAACACTGTACAATGTTTTCCCAAATTGCGTTGTATCTAAACCGAATTAGAAATGTCGAATGCCTACCTGGATATTAGGTAATTTACCATCAGCACTTGCCCGCGAAGCCCAGTGGGCGCCCCCGTGGTCTAGGTGGTAGCTCGATGGACCTCAGAGCACTACCACTGACAAAATGTCAGAATATCAGATGATGACAATCTTCTATTGATCAACTACTGTTAAGTAAACTATACAGTTTAGTTCACTCTACTATAACTGATCTACTATATTAACATAATCATTCATGGTACACATAGTGTTGATTGTCCCTAATGGACGGAAATTAAGCGTGTGTTGTGTGTGTGTGTGTGTGTGTGTGTGTGTGTGTGTGTGTGTGTGTGTGTGTGTGTGTGTGTGTGTGTGTGTGTGTGTGTGTGTGTGTGTGGTGTGTGTGTGTGTGTGTGTGTGTGTGTGAATTTGTGTTTATGTTTGTGTGTGTCTTTGTTTGTATATATGTATATATATATATATATATATATATATATATATATATATATATATATAATGTCCATAAATGACAACTTTCCAGGTAAGCATTGAAGTGAGAATAGGATTTACCTTTTCATTCGAAACTAAACATTGGTGATAATCGACGTTTTAATACAATGTATTCACAATGAATAAAAATCATCAATCATATGAATATATTAAATTAAACACGCGACATGTTTTGGTTCATTTGGCTTATTATACACGTGTTTAACGTCTCCTTCATTGCTTGCTCATGCAGTCAGTACCGAGTAATGGATGCTATATTTTCAAAGCCATCTTATTAACTTATTTACAGCGAGATAACACATATAACACAAACTGCACCTGTATGAAAATTAGAACACACCTAGAACGACTTACTTCATCACGATCAGAATAGGCGTGTCATAAAAACACGCTTATTCTTGACCGATTACTAGGCATATTGTACTAAACGAAATAAAGGGACAACAGATTTAAACCAAGATTGTCACATTTTGCGAAATACTTTTACGAGAACAAAAACATCCAGATATCAGCCAATAGTCTGTTACTTTTCTAAAATATAAATAATAATATCATTGAAAGCAGGAAAATTCCTTTCTTTAAATAATGTAATATGTAATGGGACGAGCACACTGACACACAACTGACACGACAGGTGCGGGTTAAATTATAATCCTCTAAGTGAATTTACATATGCATGACTGTAATGCATAATTAAAAGCGTACCCCCTCTTCTTTATTCCAATATTTATGTTATAACAAGCGCATTTCGAATTAATAAGAGGGAGTAATACCTCTTTAAAGTCGCTCATGCATAACGCATAAACGAATATGTTTATGCCCGAATTAGACAGCATACAAACGTCAGCGAAACTCTTAAAAACGAAAACAATTGTCCCAGTTACTTCGCCTGACACCGAGATAATACACGAAATAAATACGGGCAAGAACGAACAGGAAAAACTACAAAGAATGGTCAAAACGGTTTGGTTATTTCTTGGCCTTCTCTGATCCAGACCTCGACGGCGTTCTCCCTCATCATTGCCTTGCCAGTGATCCCTTATCTTCTCACGTCGTTGATGGGCGACGTACCACACTTGACCGGAGATGTAGCTGACGAATAAGGCGACGACTAAGTAAAGGAAAGCAACGAAAATATTATGCTTTTGATTTATTGTCAGAGTGCTGCACGCCAAGGAATTCATCCGATGCCACAACACTACCATGCTGAAGATCAAGTATAACGAAGGAACTGTCCACGCGAACATTACCATCGAAGTCGTCATTTTGTTCGTGATTATCGAGAAATATTGCAGCGGGAAAGTGACCGCAATCAACCGATCCGTTCCAATCATGACCATGTTTAGTATCGAAGCGTAGTAGGCCGACATATTGGCGTAGAACCAGGTGTAGAACTGGCGATTGGTGAGACGTTCTCCTGGATCGTGATGGAATATGTTCCAGAAGACGAACCAGGGATTGGCCATGCCGACGAATAGATCGGACACGGCCAAGCTGCAAAGCAGGGCATATTTCCACTGTCGGAGTTTTCTGGATTTGATGAAGTAGATCAAGGCGAGGCAGTTTCCTACAAAGATGACGGCGGATAGGCTGATTTTGATCACAACGTATGCATCGCGCATCCACGTAGACGACATGTAATTGTTGGCTTCCAGATGGATGGTAGTTGTTGATGTTTCGAGACTGTCATTGAATACGACAGTGACTGTCATTCTGGTCGGATTTAATAAGTCAGAATCACTTCAGCACATAATATATCAATGGCCTTATGTGTGTTCGGAATGAATGCCTGTGTCTGTGTTGCTAAGAATTATATACAGGGGAATAATCGAGCTTGGTATTACAACAATTATGTGATATTTTAAGTGACGATAGCATTTATAGCTCAATAGTGGCATACGTCTAGTAAATCGGCTAATAGCAAATACCATATATGGCTCGTTCCCACGCAAAGACGAATGGATTTCCTTTGTAAAGGCTGCGACGCGGAGCAGGCGCAAATTAACCCTTTCTACTGCAGTACACAAATGTCATGAGATAAACATGTTAATACTGCGGCTTTTTGTGTGGATAGTAAACTTAAACGTATACGCACACTAAAGATTTCATTCCATTTTATAATAAACAACCCCAAACCATAATCTAAATAAGACATAGTGAGCAAATTTCTCGACTACAAATTTCCAATTTTGTTTGATATCCGCTTTTGTATTTTATTGATATTTTAAAACACACGTTGACATTACAACTCAGACTGTTTTGTTTGATATCCGCTTTTGTATTTTATTGCTATTTTAAAACACACGTTGACATTACAACTCAGACTGTTTTGTTTGATATCCGCTTTTGTATTTTATTGCTATTTTAAAACACACGTTGACATTACAACTCAGACTGTTTTGGGGCGAAGGCGACTTTTTAGCAGCTCTGTCAAACGTCACTGATAACGTGAAGAATAGTAATAATGGCTGATGATCCATATAGGTTGCTAATAAAGGACAGACATAACAATGGTCGGTGTATTAAACACAAAGGCATAATATCTTAATCACCAAACCTCCGCGAAGATAATTATGGAACTAAAACAAAAATAGTACATAATAATTCAACTCTTTCGTCATGATACGCCATTTTTGTCGATAGTATATAACCAATTTATTTCAGTTAAATCTGAGGCGACCAAACGCAATATTTCTCTTAGTTTTCTCCCACATAATAAAGCCAGATGTAAACAATCAAATACTATTAAAAGACTGGCATTGCTGGTACTTTCGCGAAAATGGCGCTGATTTCTATAAACTGAAATGGGTAATATACCCCGGAAAAAATGTCACGTGTCTTACTACCAAACAAACACGTGACTGATAAACGATAAAGCCCAGAGAGAGAGAGAGAGAGAGATTACAACATAATTCTAAGAAATGTAGATTTCCAGGTTGGGAGTTGATTTTAATTTTTCTAGAGAATGGTCTCGTCTATATTTTCAGGATGTAACTAATGGGTAGGTTAAATATCTCTCTCTCTCTCTCTCTCTCTCTCTCTTCTCTCATCTATCTATCTATCTATCTATCTCTACTTTCAAAAGATAAAAATATCAGCTTACATAATAATTGCTAAATATCTGGCTATAATTTAGTAATATATAAGCCCAATTTGTAGATTCTTGAAGCGAAAATAAGTAACAATAAAATACGAAGAGAGTGGATTATCATAATATCTTATACGTGCATATTTTAATATGGTACTAGGGAGGTCTTTAATTCTAAAAATGCATACAATAAGCTAAGTTTAACCTTAATTAGATACAAAAGACTTATGTATTTGCATTTTAACTTTTTTCGGATTGCTACTTCCTGATATAGGGGAAGGGGAAAAACCGCTTTTAGCCGGATTTTCTCTAGCAAATTTCCACGTAAATGCACCAAAATAAAATATTTTAAGTTATTTCAACGTCAAAAATCTACCTTTGTGTCTTAATAAATAACAGCTACTAACACGGTGCACGATGACGGGCAGCACTACAAGTCTGACTCTAAGAAGCAAAGAAAATCTTGACGCCACAGATCTGTTCTTAGTTTTTCCTACAGTTGAGGTCTTCCCGAGGGAACATATTCCACTGTCTAAAGACGTTATTGACCTAGTTAGATCGGTAGCTTAGACAAAAATATTTGATGCAACCGTCGCTGATATTGCTTCAATCTTCCACGAACACTGGGTGTTAATGTAAACTGGGATTAAAGTAATTTAACTGCGACAACTTTGCCTACAGAAGTCAGGATTCGTCAAATGCTGAAAAAAAAATAAGTCCACATTCCCTGAAGCTTATTGACGAGCGAGTCATATCGGCCCACTGACAGGGTGCAACCATCACTCACGCCACCGACTTAACTGCGAGAAAAGTGTCAGGTACGTTTACTGCAGCAGGTCTGCACTTAAACAATACAGGGAATACGTACCTCAGTCAATTCTTGGAAGTGAGCTCAGAAACTAAAGTGAATATTGCAGATGCTATAGCATTTGAGGACAAACTCCTGAAGGTACCTTCAGATCACAAAGCAGTTGATCTATAAGAAGCTGTGGATGTGCACATCAGTGTCTATACAGCTCATAGCAAATGGGCAGCTGTTGCTCTTGCAACTATATTTGACCTCGAGATGGCAGTGGGCAGATTTTCTGTGACAGCCACACCACATTGGAATTCAATCGCGACATGTCCAACGTTGAAAACAGTTTTTTTTTCAACTAGTGTTTGTAGGCAAACTATATTAATTTCTACCATAATGTGTATATATAGAATGTTATCAAAATTATAAAGTTCTGAATATTGTTTAGTGGAATGCATCAATGAACTAAATAATCAATTGAACCAAACAATAAAAACAATTGAGTTCATTCTCTATACTTGCACCTTAATTGCAATAATATCGTGAAATAAAGACCAGTCTGGTCACAAACTGTCAGTAGATCTATGCGCATCCCTGTTTACATCTGCTGGTGCTAAATATGTTATAGCATGGTAGACAGTGTTATATGCTTCTGAAAGCTGTTCTGTGTATGCATATAAGTAATTACTTATATACTTTAGTTTTCTTCAAGACGCAACCAAAGATATATTGGTTTCATTTGTCCTATACAGCTTAGAACATAAAAGAAAAAGGAGAAAAAACTAATTTTAACATACATCATGATGTATTCGCCGACGTCTAAGAATTAGTTTTGTCATAACGCGCCCATCACAATGAGCATATTATAATTTGTTTAATCGATGGTGTAACCTAGATGGCGCCACTGATCACTGAACTACACGTGCCACATACTGTAGAATCCTAATTAGCCTGGAGTTGTTTAGCCTTGTCGCTGGTGACACCTGGGACATATGTCCGAGTGGCGTATGGCTTTAGAGAAATATCCCACGAACACAGCTATAAGCCATATTTGACCCCACAACCTGGAGGATATGCAGTGCAATCCTTTTACCACTGTTCCATCAGTATGCCCACTTACCACTAATCACCAATAGGATTACATTTGATGTAAAATATGCTATTCTGAATGAATAAATATGGCATGCTTAGTGTAATTTTAATCCAAAAAAATTATGGAAGGCTTAAAGAATACCATAAAAAAACGGAGAGATCAAAGTAAATATTCACCTGTGCCACTGATGTGAAAGACAGTGTAAGTGTGGCAGTAGTCTTTTGTATGTCTCCTAAACTAAACAGAACTCACATGAACATTTGTTTCAACACTAACAATTTTGGCTGTGTATTTTGGTATCGATAAATGTACAATAATTATTCAAAGCGAATTAAGTTTATAAGTTGCCATCTGAATTACCTCATCGGCTCACAGAAAACTACCACAATTTATTATATACCTGTAAATACCTCCCAATACAATTATAATTCATAAACAGTGTAGTCAATATGGATCCTTCAGTAAGATCATTGTCTGTCTCTCCACATCATCAGCCACTTCAATGTCAGATTTCAAAGTATTCTTCATTACCCTCTAATAAATATTCCATTTACGCAATTTATTTTTATATTCTAGTCTTAATTCCTTGGAGGTTTCACCATTGTCATTCGGATTTAAACCAATAATTTAAAGAAAATATTAGTACTATAGATCAGATATTCAATTCCAGAATTGGAAATTTAAAAAGAAATGGAATTTGAATAGAAAATTTTGAATTTAAATTGAAGTTTCCCACAAAAACATTTACATCCAGAAATTAATTTACCAGTTAATTTTTAATTCAGAAATATTTCCTCCATGACAATCCTAAGTGGAATATAAACTATTCAGAGTAGATATTCTAAGTAGGTACTCAGCGTAATTTCTCAGAGTACCTACTCATAGTAAAAAGTAGTAGTTAAAAAAAGAATCAGTAAAAAATGGAATTGGAATTGAAAGATTTTGAACTGAATTAGAATTGGAAAATTTGATGTGGAATTGACAAAATGAAATTGAGTGGAACTGACAAAATGGAATTGACCCTATGTCTGTTATAGATTATATTATAGTAAAGTTTCAGAAAGTAAAGCAATATTTTATGCCACATCTTGAACTGAAAAGAAAAACAATAACACAATGTATTTTATTAAAATAAAGTCAAAAGTTATTTCAGTACCACATAAAACTTTAAAAGATTTCTACTGGGAGAAGGTACAGAGAAAATAGTGTTAGAAAGAATAGCATTAGTTAACAATAATAACCTAAAACTGCTTGAACTAATATGTGAAATGCCTCCTTCATGCCACTTATGAAGTTTATGCATATCCCATTCATTGAACAATAAGTAAATCAGTTTAAACAATGATATAGTATGTTTTTTTATTGTTCCCGACTCAAAGTTTACTGGGATTATGAACAATGGGAAAGCCACACATAAAAACTAGCTCAATAATTGAAAATTACAGTCTGCGTTCACTATTTTATGTCTTAGATGAAAGAATTGGTAATCTGAGTTTGTAAAACCCAGAAAACTTGTATCTGCTTAAAAGCAATAATAAAATGACTGGTAATTAATTCACTTCATCATTATATATATATATGCATATGTGTTTGTGTTAACTAAATGCAAACATAATGAGATGGTAGAAGCCAGAAATTTTAAATGGTATCAGAACTGACTCCAGTCAAAAGCATGATGTTTATCTATAATAATTCCTTATAATGTCAACACATTGAGACGACAATAGAACAATATGAAATTAACACTTAAATTAGATTTTCCATGTAACATTGAGTAGATGAGTTCTTGTTTTTCCCTTAGAAATGAGAAAATCCGACATATCTTGTAATAGGTGATTCCTTAGAGGAATGTCTCACATGATACATAACCATGACTCAGATTAGAAGTCTAAACATAGTGCATAACCTCTGTACCATAACAATGACATTGTGCATATGTATGATATATAAAATAACAAATACATAGACATTGGAATCCTAAAATAATATAAATCTGATTTATTACCGGTAATCAAATTTTATTTCTTTAACAATTTCCACACCAAAATAACTTCCAAATGACATATAATATATGAGTCATAGTCATTTTATGGTGATAGTGACTGATCATATGACATACACATTATTATAGTAGGCCAATTGTCACTCTAGTGAATATACTACACATTGCCTACACTGAATAGCAGCTATTCAATCTTTCAGACTTTTCAACTATTATAATTATAGACTTATAATTAGTTATAGCCCTGCTCTATAGACTAGTATAGACTATACTATTTTATATAGATATAGTCACAATACTCAATTCAATAGTTTTATATCATCATGATTCTTATAACGCCATAATTGACTATTTGGTATTGTGATTAAGTAAAATAATATATAACTTTATCATCATCATGTTCATCATTTCATGATCATGATGATGATGATGATGCTGATAGTCTGATTATAGCCATGATTCCTGAACATGATGATGACCATAATACAGTTTAAAGACTGATCAGTATTAAGATAACTTCTGAAACAATTGGTTTGTTTTATGTCAAAACTTCTATGCAGTAACGGTGAAGAATTATTTCACTTCTCCCAGGTCTTTGATCAGAAATCGACTCTCAGCAAGTGAAGAAGTAAGCACGCTTATTTGTTTACAAATCTGTCACGCGGTGCATTATGGGTGTTGTACAACGGCAGGTGAAGGTCGTTTATTACTCTGAGGGGGTGGTGCGGAAACTATTTCCGGTCATGCGCAGAGAACGATCGAGAGCGAGAGAGGGATAATATTGAAGATGTTAGCTACAGTTTGCTTCGCTTTCGGCGCATCGTTATCGCCCGTGTGACGAACACGCCGGCAAAATGTGAACACGAATCGTGGTAATCGTTACCGAGCTGGACGTGATCTGATTGCGAACGTTCGGCGATGACCGAGTGCTGTCAGAACGGAATTGTGATGACAGCTGTCAACACCAGGGTGTTGGTGTCTGACTATATGCGGCATCACCTAAAGAAACACAACGTACCGTGGGAAGCGGACAACGGGGGCGAGCTGCCGGGCCCGGTCGAGTTGACGATGAGGGCGATCGGGGACGAATTCGAGGACCGATATCGGGAAGTGTTCGAGGAGATGAGCAACCAGCTGCACATCTCGCCGAGTAATGCCCGGCAGACGTTCCACGGGGTGGTGAACGAATTGTTCAACGACGAAGTGAACTGGGGCCGAATCGTGGCGCTGTTCTCGTTCGGGGCGACTCTGGCCGTACAGTGTGTCCAGAAAGATATGCCCGAGTTGGTCGACCAGCTGGTCGACTGGATTACCCAATACTTAGACGATAATCTCTACTCGTGGATACAGGAGCACAATGGATGGGTTAGTATCATAAGCCTATGATTTAAAATCTTGACCTCCAACATCAACCCCCTCATCACAGTCACAGGGTGACAGCCTGTTTACTACATGTCAGGGATGATCAGTATTAGAGTATACTAGATAGTAGATACACCTTTATTGTGTTAGTTTCAATATTATCTTTTGTTTTGTCTTTATATAGATCTGTGAACATATTTATTGTCATTTACCATCTCACCCCTCTGTTTATATATAAGTTAAAAAATATAAGTGTAAACATTTGTTACCCTCTAATTATGTGGATAATCGGGAATAGAGATCACTGAGTCAGTGGGAAGGTCTAGTGATATTATCTATCTGGGTATCCGTTATTTCTGTATTGTCAGTGTCATCGTTATATTAGTCATCCAGGTGGGACTCGCATGACAGTAAGCTTACATCCATACAATTTATCATGGCTGATATTCTGGTTTCTTAATGATGAAGCTTCACAAATTGTCCGTTCTTCCAAGCTGAGTAGCTATTTGAAACTAATTCAGCTAATATTATCAGAATTTGCTTGCTGGTATCTCCAATTTAATTTAGGAAATATGATATCACTAGTAGAGTGGACTGGGACAATTCAGCCCCATCACGTTCTCTAACATACTTTAAGGGATTTTATGTTGTGAACTACCTTTTGTACTAATTGTTGGTCCTTAGCCTGATGCCATATGATGTACTGTTACATTAAATAGATAACAGAATGAAGTCACAGAGAAGTTTTATATTTCTAGAGATATTTTATTACACTTGGTACAATAAGTATTTTCACAAGAGGTAATTTACCATAAAAATTACACACTTAATCAGATAATTGTTACTTAGCTTATACTCATTTAGATTCCCATATTTGTCCTGGTATAACGGGTTAGCATAATTAGATAGCTTTGGCCAGGCTCAGTGTCTGATTTGAAAAAAAGATCATTAATCAAGCCTTAATAATAACTTAATACCTGTTTTTGGCAGATTTTCATAAAGGTATCATATGACGAATAGGACAGTCACAGACCTTTGTGATTATAGCTGTAGTCCTGGCTTGGTAATAGATGAAGACCTCATTCTATTAAATGATACAGGTTAATGTGCTCTTTGGATTATCATAGCAATCTATTTTGGCTAAAGTCTGTCCTATTTTGATCATATTCCTTCACTTACAGGTGAATAATTGGGCTCGGTTTATGTTAATCCAACAATTATTGGCAGTATTACTAGTCACTCTAAAACTCTATCACTTATATCTCGCAAGTTACTCACAAAATCTGTGTTTTGTGAGTACACCTATTTTAATATTAATAAGTATGTGTATAAATAATTAATACATTTATAGTTACACAAATCACTTTGAGTTGATCACCATGTGGCTAATAAATTCTACAGCAGAATATGCATGTTGCCAATCTTGTTTTTTAGCAGTCTCTTAAAATAACTTTCCTTGTTTTAGTTTTTTTTTTACAGCAGTTACATATCCAAGTGTGTTTATTACTTTTAGGTGATAAGTGTTGGGCACTTTTGCTCTTCAATCTCACCATTTGCACATTTGACACAACGCTGCACTACAGACCAACAAGTCAAATTCAAATCTGAGTGATATTAGTATGAGTGGGATGTTTCCCTGGGTAGTCACTGCTTGACCATGTGTCCCAGGTGTGATCTCAAGGCCTAGTCTAAATGAAACACTCCCTTGGTCTTGAAGGACCTGGAATTTAAAATGGTAACCCTGTATCAGTCTGGAATAAAATGCAGATAGCCAGAGTTTCTCTTGACCAGCTGTTTTTCCTTGTAGCTTACCAGAGGACCAGTTTTTATAAACCCGCTCACGCATCTCCAGAAGGGAAACTGTTGATAAAGGCGAGCCTAGCAAATACAGCTGTATTAATAGTCAGGCTGATCTACACAGGTAAAACTTGTGACCAACTGTGTCAATCAGATTGTTTATAGTCTGACACCTTGTGTCCTTCATCGTCAGTGATAAACAATTAGTGGGTTAGAATTTTTTAATTCAGTTACTCTTCTAATTAAATTACTCCTGGACTATTCACTTTCAGGTTCCTATGCCCCGAGATTAGTATTTGTACAGGGCAATGTTCACTGAGAATCTGAGATGTTTGATAACTGATACCTTGTGCTCTTCGTATCTGCCAAGTACCAGTTTGACACAGTTGCGCCCACTGGACCTGTGACTCTATTAATAGGAGTGTCTGTGTTATCACCACCAGCTGAGCATGTGTTCAACGTACCTGTTCGGTTCACAAGCTCAGGTGATGAGGGCTTCATTCATTGCTTGAGTAATGTGAAGTAGGTAACCTTGCCCCTACTCTAAGTATGTTCATCGTTTGCCAGTCTGATTTTGGGAGCCAGAACTGAACTGTCCCACAAACTGTACTCTTCCCGTTTAATTTTAAGTAGGTTTTTGTTGAAATATCTGTGGGCCCATAGTTAAATCACATACAGGAAAATGTAAGGTATTTATATATGTAAACATAAACCAGCTGATAGTTTGGCCTTTGGCAATACTCCAGATAATTCACCAATTTAGTACGTTTTTGGATGTAGTTCAGATGGTGCCAACACATTGCCATTATTTAGTTTGATGAATAGTCATGTGTCATGTTGGTAACCTGAGGTCAGGAGTCTTATGTAGTTATAATACTGGTATTTCTGAACAGTAAAACATATCATGATAGACTGTTGGCATGGCTAACACCTGTATCAGGTGTTATTGTGCCAGTTGTCACAGTACAGTTTGAGTTCTTGCTGTAACCTCACACTACTCCATTAAGCTATTAATGGCTATGGCTTGTGTGTGATGCACATGCAAGGGGTTTCCTGATTTATTCAACAGTCCATGGATCTCATTAATTGACCTTGGGAGTTTTATTGCCTTCATAACAAAACACCTCCAGCTGGCACAGGATTTATGCATTGCCTGATTCGTTATTTTTATAGATATAAATAGTTTATTTTTAAAGTAATTTGCTTGTTATATAAAAATTAATCGAAATTCTTTTCATTTTTTCAAATGTTCTTGTTGATTGCTGGTTTGTTCAAGATCTTTTCTGGTGCTCGTTTTATTATATATCCCCAAACTAGTCAATTACTGTGGATTTGTTTTGGTTCATGGAGACATTTATGAAGCCTGGACTCACATTTAGGGTTGATAGATTTTTTACACAGCGTGTTCAATAAATATCGGGCGAAACAGTCCTGGGGAGAAGTCTTCCATAATGTGGGTAGGCTCCAATTATGTGGAAAATCAATATGTCTGCATCAGCAAATGTCATTTAGCCCAGTTTCAAGTTACTATTCGATGGATTTCATACTGTGTAATATGCAACAAAGCAATATGAATAGCATGTGTACAGGTCAGATATGGTATCAGATGATTTGATTATGTACAGTCATGAAGGATGTCAATCTATTCATGAAGTGCACTTGAACAGTGATAATACCTGTGATACATAACGAATTTTTCAAGGCCAAGAATGGGGAGGGGGGGCGCTTTCATGGTCTAACTGGTAGCGTGGTTGGCCACAAATCTGAACCACCTGGGCTCAAATCTCGGCGTGGGCATGTCTATGGGGTGTTTCTTCATCATTCACTTCACCTCATTACCTTTGTGCGTCAATTTAGCCTACTTGTGCCAAAAAATGGCCGTAAAATGTCATTGCCATGAAAGTTTCTCGGGTTTCTTAAATAGTCCAAACTTTGAGAAGGCTCACTCAACAGACAAAAGTGAAAGGTATTTTCATCAGTTTGTAGACTAAGCAGCACAACTCGTTGAACATGTCAGTCCTTGGGTTTTTAGGAAAAAAAATTCTAAAGCTGAAATCTTGAATTTATACCCAATACTAAAGGTGTTTAAATATTAAATTTTGCCACTATTAGGTATATTTAGGACATCCTCGTGGCCCAGTGGTTAGCGCAGTCTATTGCCAAATGACCAGGATGTGCGTTCGAATCCAGTTCATGCCTATCTTTTTGGTATTTGTTTCCCTAGTCAGACACCCTTCGACCGTATGCCCAACACCAAAACTAAACAACTCATATCACTGTTAAGTATTTCACGTCAGTTCTTGGGATGTGCTACGTTCAGTCCGCATTCGCAACTGTTTGTGCACGTTGTGCAATATTTAAAATACCCAAATCAAATCATTGTTATTCTTCGCGAATTGTTCTTAAAAACCCATTGACTGACAGTCCGTTTCTAATCAGGAAGTCAGCCTTTGGCCAACCTAGTCCTAACCATTTCTAATAACGCACATGACATTTACCTCTGCTAATTGTTAGGGACCCAGTCGATGTTCAGTCTGACCGGAGAAGATACTGGTTTCTGAACTAGTCACCGCCTAAGGCAGGAATCGCTGCCAACACACCACCCATTGGTTGTTGGTGTTCCATGGATGGTAATGTTCCATTACAGTGTTACCTGTTACATGTTCACTGGGATAATATATATATGTGCGAATCATACATGGAAAAGTACTTGTCCAGTAAGATGGCTGATGAAATGAGATTATTTATAGAACTGGCTAGGCAACGGAATATATTTAGAAGACAGTTTTATCAACTTCCTTTTTAAAGCTACTCACGTCGATGAGTGATGGAATATTTTTCGCCTAATTGCCGGTCTCGTTACCAAATGCCGTCAACCGTAACACGGCGAGGTTGATGTTTTGGTGGGGATTTTATTTATAGCCTATTCTCATCACCGTCCGGGGTAGATGTGCCTGAACTTCCTGTTTTTCCGTGACAAAAATTATGACGTCATTGTGAACGTGTTGGTAATCGTAATCCGAGGAAGGTATATGCAACACTTCCTTTGATGAAGTCGAAATTTTTCCGGATGGGATTGTTAAAGAGTCTGAGGTTTTTTCTCTTCTCCACAGTAAATTAGCCCGGGGGTGGGTATTTCTCCGGTGGTTTTGGACGGTTCCTGGAGAGTCCTAGAGCAGGATGTGTGGATAACGAGTTATCAGTTGTAGTCTAGCCTTGCGTCGTTCGTTTCAATTTTTGACTTGCCCGGTAATCGTTCATTAAACATTATTGTAGTCAATTATGGTGGGTATGGAGGAAATAACATGATTGCATTTCCTTCAATATGTCCTGGCGATGATCGTGCTCGGAGTTTCCCTCAATTTATTAAATACTCTGTACGCGCGCGTGTGTGTGTGTGATAGAGATAATGGCATGTCTGAGCCAGTGTTTTTCAAGACACGTGTCACATTCTGAATGTCAATTGATAAAAAAGTGACAACAGAATTATTGCACGCTCACACACGCTAACACACACACATACTCGGAGTCTGTTCTCTCTCCCATTATCCAAATATAGGCATAATCCCTAAGGCCATGCACGTGTGTGTGTGTTTGAAAGAGAGAGACGGCATATGTGTGTGTGTATTCACCTAGATGTATGGCAGCAGTGCATGCTTTCGGGATATTTTTCTTCGGCTAGTAATTACACATCCAGGTGTTCCTCTAAACATGTTAGCGTTTTTACTCGTCGTTGTATCTCACCAATCACTACCTTATCTTTATTGATTTGATCTCGAATATCCACAATATTGTAATGAACCTGACACATTTATTTTTAGACAGGTTATTGATTTCTGTGTGTTACCCACAAATCTACCCACGTCCCATATCAGCGCCAATTGTGGTGCTGTTTGTTTTTTACAATTTTCATATCTTAAGAAATTGATGAATTAAGTTCAGATACAACTTCTAGCCAATGTTACATTCGTGTTTTATCAATCTATCCATCTTGCGTGTGATGTGCTGAGCGAGTTCAGTTTTTGATAATTAGCACGATTTGTATCTGATAAGCAAATTGTTAGATACAGTGCCAGGTGTTGTTTTTGTTTGGGGGGGGGTTGTGAATCACTGAATTTCTACTCGCTCCTTTATTTGTCTGCTTGAGAACTATATGAGACGGCTCACCAATAGTATTACAAAATTTGGTTACGGCATCACCATTAGCTCTGTATGTAGTTTGTAAAATGGATAGTGAGTGATAAGTCATTTTGATGTGCCCGTCCGTCTGTCTGTTGTTTTAGCTCTTATTCATACATTAATTATCAGTTCCGGGGTACACGTGTACTGGTACATAACACAGAGCCGTTGTTACACTGCCAGTTGTAATGTAAGCGATTATGTTAGATAAGCTCGCTGAATGAAAACACTTGTGCGACAGCGCTTCTGGTTACCTATTAGCTTTGTTTCCGTGTCTAATGGAGATATCTACCTTGATAAATTGATAGTATTCTATTGAGGCGTATATATATATATATATATATATATATATATATATATATATATGACACGCAATATGTTATCACTCATGACTAATGTAGGCTGTTTCGAACTTGGATCATTCGGATTAAAGTTGTTGTTGCCGATCCATGTCTGTGCATTCAGTATTATATATTACTCATTCAGAGCTGTATTTTTAAAATAGGAATTATGTGATCAGTCTCAAATCAGTCTCTATACCAACTTTTTGTGATGGCAGATATCTCAGAAGTTTTGTTCTTCTTTCGACGGATCATTTAGTCTAGCATGTGCACAAAAGTGGCCGTAAACATCTTCTTTCGATTCATCGTCGTTGTCATATATCATTTGAGGATTAATTGGCAAGAAATATAAAGGTATGTGGTATGAGAAATAAATCTATATCAAAGAAACACCAGTATATATTTATATCAGATACAAAGATCATATATATATATATATATATATATAATCTTTACGCGTGCTATAAATATATATTGGTGTTATTTTTTTAATGATTTATTTCTCAAAACACCTAATGTCTACAAAAAATAAATTGCTGTATGTTTTGTTCAAATAGGATGCCAGTAAATCGCTGGCTTAATTTTAAACAGTTTTGTGTCTGATGCGTGCTTGCAAGAAACGCCTATTAGGAAGTGTCCGCCCAGTATTATTCCATATACATATGCCTGACTGATCATCTATACATGATCTATGCAGTATTTTCAGGTAACTACGAGTGTGCATAAATCAGTTGTTGTGCATCTACCAAAGGAAGTCGCACATTTCATTTCTGAAACTTCTATTTTCTCAGCAGCTTCATTCCCCACATGAAGCCAGTCTATATCCGTCTTTTGAAAAATCCCCACACGAAGCCAGTCTATATCCGTCTTTTGAAAAATGTACCAGGGAGAATGTGTCATTGTGAATAATGATGTTGCACATTTCCTAGGAGCCATTTCGTAGTACTACCCGATATTGAGATATCGCGTTCTGTAATGTATTGGACAACAACACGTCGTGTTTCATAAAGCCCGTCATCTGTGACACACATCGTGTTTACACTGAGTGTTACAAGCCAATTATCGTGCCCTGTTTCAAAGTTGTATCAAGTTTCCTAAGATTCTGTACGCCGATACAGGGCCTCCTTACAGCGTGTCGTGTTCGGCATTACGTTATGTAGTAGCTGGTGTAAGGAGACAGGTGTTAGCCCGGCTACTAACACCAACATAACCACATTACACTAACAATGTGTAATTATCATTCAGGTGTGTTAATAAATCACGGCGGGTTTAGATCGCGTTCGTGTTTCAGTCGTGTTTTTATAGCCGTGTTGACCATCTGTTGCCGATGATGAACTTTTATGTTTTCGGTTTTACGACTTTCTCCGTCACGACGTTGTCGGGCATTAGGCGTCCCTCCCGTCTCGATGGCGCGGTGGTTCGAGCGCTGCGCCGCAAGCCTCCGGGTTATAGGTTTGAATCCGGCTTAAACCCGGTCTGTGGAATTTGTTTTCCTATGGCAGTCGCCGCTAGACTATCTATCTCTGGTGTGAACAGTACCGAATCCATACAACTCAACATTGTCAGGTAGCTTCTGCTGCTGCAGTGGTTTTGTCAGAAGCCGCGATACGTGTGAGGAGACCTGGCTACTTTCGTTTCCAATGCCAATGAGATGCCGCTTCGTGCCATTGTAGGCCATTGAACCCTACCAACATCTCACCCTGGTTTTTTAATCCCTACCCCCTACTTTATTTCTTAACAAAACCACTGTACTGCGATTGTAAATATTAAAACGATTAATTTATATGTGAATTTTTCATCCTATTCCGAATTATATTATTCCTTTTTAAAACTGGAGATAAGAGTAATTCTGGCCATTTTATATGTTAAGTTTATTAGAACTATAATATTATTAAAGGCTAAGATCTTAAAGCGCGTTCATCTTTTAGTTGTGCGCGTACGTAGAATTTCAGATCCCAAGCCAGCTATCGGGTGGCAAATAATGTATCCTCATGAATAATCGGTTCTTTCCGTTTTCAGTCGTACAGAGTTGTGTACTACGTCATCATCATGCATGCGTGTGTATGTGATTTGGTATAGTTTGTCTAGGTTATGCGTGCAATGTCATCACTCTCTGGTGCCAAGACTGAATATGCGTACATATTCTGCTGTATAATTAATTAGCCACGTGGCAATCAGCTTAAAAGTGATCGGTATAAACACAATCTTATTACGACGTTTCTACCCACCAAAAACACCCGTAGTTTAGGTATATACGTACAATATATAAGTACATAGTTTGACTATTAATGCCAATAAAGTCATTCTCATAAGATTCATTTGAAAAAAGGTATTGACCGCCGAAGATTTGCTTTAACAATGTCAGTCTACAACTCTGATGTTGGTCTTCTCTGTAGCAAAGGTGGGAAAACCAGAAAATGGGAGATCTTTGGCTAGCTTATTCAAACTGATCCAGGCTTAAGCAAGTACCTAGATTACTCACTGGGTAATTGAAAACAGTTTCCTACGCCATTGGTCTATGCCATTCAGGACAAAACGTGGATTAGCGATATTAAACGTATTAACAAAAATATGGAACATCAGATATGAATTGTGAACTAGATAACAGACATAAATCGGTATTTAGCTTTAATAGCCGTTTGTGGCTAAACTGATTGCGTTTGTTTCTTGTTGGTTTCTAGGTGATGATGGGGGGGGGGTTAATTTTTCTGTATACAGTCACTGTGAGACACCGTTGGTTTTCTTTGACTGAACCTCGTCTTCTGATGTGAATAGGCGTTAACTGATATATGTGTCAGTGATAGAGCGAGCGATAAAGTGGTATCTCACTAATGTTGACGACAAATCGGCAATATGGTCAATCTGTAAAACGTTTATAGTAGACCCCCCCCCCAACTGTCAGTACACCAAACGTTAACCCGAGGGAGCCATGTTTTATTTTACATTGTGTTATTATTGTTATACGTTTGAGATTAGGCTATTCACGTGTCTTTATAGGTTTAGAGCTGTGTGAAGACATTATGGGGTAAACATGGTAATATCATTAAAACTTGGCGTCTCACTGATGTACCGTGGCCTGGAAATGTGAGGAAAATTGTACTCGGCCGATTTTCGTCAACTGGACTTGGTACTGCAGTACGGCTTTATCATTGAATGGAAAATTAAGGCGTGAAACATGTTCCAGTATTTTGGCTTTTCGAAAATTTGGGGAAATCCCCTCGAAAGGAATCGCCACTGAGTAATCCTATTACAGATGTAATGGAGAGATCGTGTGTGTGTGTGTGTGTTTTCCCTGTCAGCCATACTTATCACAACTATCTATCACGCGGGCCTGACAGCGACGTTGAGGTCTTTAACCATATCACTTTTCAATTAAATGTTCTATCCCACCCCCCTCAACACTCCCCCGCCTCTCCCATCCCGTAGTTGTCGTCTAGTGTTTATTCTCGTCGTGGATCACTATTAAGCCATTAAGTTAAGCGTAAGCCTGACTACGGTGTGGAATGGCCGTAGTTTTGATAGGATGAGAGCAATGTTATAATAATAGTCAGCCTAGCTTATACAGCCGGCGTTGTGTTATTATTGATTTGTATGTGGGTGGATGTCTGTACGTGTTAGCCTCTCAGCGTTAGAGCCAGAGGATGGCCCGAGTCTCTCGAGCAGAAGACGCATCTTCATGGAACATAAAACATATTATTGACTTTCATCGAGACATGAGGGCGCTGCTGTACTGAGTGGTATCTCTCGCATGGTTTTGAAATCCGGTGTTACCTGTTTATGTGGGATGTTTCATCTGATCACCGGTTTAAAATTTTCCTTATGGAGTGATCTCTCTCTCATATACCTTAGGTAGAACCAGTTCTCTGCCAACCCCGCAACCTCCCCCCCCCCCTCCCATCGCTCACTCATCAAGTCGTGAAGAATAATTGAGAATCTTTTTTTAGTATGAGAAGATTTATTGCTGCCTTGCTTGTCGTTTACTGCTCATCCGATGGTGATGTGTTCTGGATGATCCGGGACACGGACAACGTCTACCGTCTCATCATAGCAAACAACAGGATCTCACATTATTGACGGGATTTTGCCTACGACCAGAGATCGCCCAAGTGCTCATTATTCCAATGGATCGGATATTATTGGCGATCGTGTGCGCCAATCCAAACAGACAGTGGGCCAGTGGTTCGTGGGAATGTTGCATAATTCTGATGGCACGAACGTCATTTAATTTAAGCAAAAAGTTCACTTCGGCAGTTTGTCATATTTCTGATGTCTAGAGTTTTAGCATGCCGATGTACTGCGTGCTAAAATCGTTCTACTTTCGAACCCTAGCGTTAATATGTGAACATGTCGATGTACAATACCTTTATAGTATATAGTCAATCGGGGAGAGGGGGGGGTGCTGTTTGCCTATTTATTACGCAACATGGTGGTGTATGGTGTCTCTACCATTGGCACGGGTCTGCTAAAGTTGGAATTGTTAGCATTATGTGGGCAATATACGTGGTATATTTTGATTAAGTGAGGTAACTCTGTTAGCTCCCTCTAACACACCGATGGGATATTATTCTCTTTTCCTGGACAGACATGCAAACATATGTTCGCGAGCGCGCACAAATACACGCACAGAGAGATGGAGAGGGGGGGGGGCATGGTGTCCTTCGTATCGAATTGAAATGACTTGGCATACATTTTATTTTATAATTAGGTACATATACTGAAGTATATTCAATTCAATTATTAGTCGTCGTCATTTTTAATCCATTTCACTTTTCTGTACTGGTTTGTTTTTCGTCGTCTGCTTTTTAAAAATTCATTATTACGTCCTCATCTCGCGTGGAAGTCGTTGACGGGAGGACACAAAATTTAGTGGAAGCATCAATTAGTTCAGTTCGGTTCGCCTCGTCAGTGTACTGAACTCACCGCGAGAGAAATCGATTCCATCCAGGTAGCAAGTAGTTCGATTGTCGACGCTCTGCCTGCATTCCATCATCTGTGATACGATCCTATAGTATTTGGCCTGGAGGTAGTCATTTTTGAAAACGGCTCGAAAAGTGTTACTTCATCGGTGGTAATGTAAACGACGGCGTTGGACGACTATCATCATATCGGTGGAGTGTGGGTGTCGGTTTTTGTTTCTACTGATGTGATGCTGCTGATGATGATGATGATGATGAAGTTTGGAGCTTTCCAGTTGATTAATTCTCAACCTCGCGATGCCCATCCGTAATTGTCGTTTTGAAGTGAGTCAGCCGCGCCTGGCTAGCGGCGCAGAATGAAACTTAATCGAATCAATAACCGTGCCTATTTGGTATTAAGTATAGCACAAATAACAGCACAGCTTCCGAGAGACAAAACTGGGTTTTAAAAAAAATTCAATTACACTCATCATTTCGTATTATTTTCATGTTTTCGGATGACTAAGGGCGATTTCTGCGTAATTTGTTACCGTGATCGAATTTACACGCGATCGCTTCTGGGTCGTTGGAGATAGGCCTTTCAAAAAGGTGCCTAAAATGCTTTGTTCCAAACGTTGGTCTCTCACTGAAGTTTAAACCCTTCGTTGCTGCTCTTTTGTTTCACGGCGTGATAAATCATTGTACCGTGTAATGTACACCTTAATTAAATTCCAGGGTAGCCTCATCCATTACTGCGATGTATTCTTTTATATCTACGCAGCCTATGTTTATTAACGATCTGTGATCAGTGTACAGCGTTACCTGTGTCTGAAGACTAGCCGTGTCTCGCACACAGAGACAGCGGTACGTCAGTGATGAAGAAATGGCAGCGAACGAATAAGGTGTTTGCCGCTGATTTGATTCGATGTTCGTTTACGCCTAGATACAATAGGAGCTTCATTAACCGACCATTGTTACTCGGTAGCAACACCTGTCACCGAAGACAGTTGGCGCCTGTTCTCAGAGTTAATGGCAAATTACTACGGTGCCAAGCCCGGCTAAGTCTGAACTCATTCAGTGCATTTGTATACACGCTGTGCCGTTCATATTTGATAAATTGCTCTGCTTCACGTACCTGCTGGGATTAGTTTGCACGTTTAGTCGATAACTTACCGGGGTGGGGCCGGAGCTGTTTGGCAAGTCACACCGGTGACCCACGTGAACTCCATTAATTTTATTTTTAATTGACGGATGTTTATAAAAAAACGCTATTAAGAGTCATATTTGTTTGTAACGTGCTCAACGGTGTTGTCCCAGTGTAGAACTTATTTATACCAAATTACGCAAGTTCCAATCAAACTAACATAGAATCACTCACGGGTTGTTTGTTTGTTCGGGGTTCATTTTACATTCGTCATAAAGCACGGGTTTATTCCAACCCGTTTAATAGACATTAAATGTGTCCGTCCTACATTAATAATGGTTAGGTAGTAGAGTTTTATGGTACTAACCAGTATTATCAATTTTTGTCATCAGCTGGGGATGTCCATTGAAACATTAATATAGAAAGTCTTGGTAACTGGACGGCGGCGTTGGTGACCATGTGTTTTGGTGGCGAAGAGCTAAATAGCCTAGACCATTGGCAGATTAATGACTGGCTGTTGGTGATCTCCTGATCTCCTCCATTCATTTCAGATTTAATTTATTATAGTTGACCTTGAGGAGGCTATAAGGTTTGCCTATTTGGCGGGAGGGGGTAGTCCTTGGTCCATTGTACGTCTCTCTCTATCTCTCTCAGAGGCCCCATGCTAATCTGCCGAGTGCAGCATTTGTGACCAGACACCTTGAAACATTGATGGCCGGATTCAGAACTGCGCAGTTAAAGACTGGCCAGAAGCGGTGACTAATGTCTTCAGTATTGGCCACAACACACGTCAGACGGGCGCTGACCAGTACTCCCGGGGCCGTGTCCAGCGGGCCTGCTCCGATATCGAGACAGTCTCCCGTGTCCTAGCCCCACCCAGGCAGCGAGCATAGGGTGACTCCTCCGCGTTGGGGTCGCCCGCCGGCCGCTACAGTCTGTGGGGTCGGCTTGTTCGTTACAACGTCACGACTAGACGGGCTCGTAGCTTAGGCACGACGAACCCGGTTGTCCGCCCGTCTGGACCTCGCGTGTCTCGGGATCTGTTGTGGCTGAGTAGCCCCGAAGGCTCACACCCTTCTACCGAGATGGTCCGGCTTATCCGTTATTGTTATTATTCTGCGTACAGAATCAACAACATATTGTTATTACTGAAATGAGAACCGTTTTTGTCTAATGTATTAACACTGATGGACGGATATCTCAAGGCAGCCATTATTGATTCCAGGCAGTGAAGAAGTGAACGTATTGGTTGGTTGGCCAATAAACAAGACCAACAGTGTACTCGCTCAACTATAAATCGTTTTGGGCAAGGTTTGGTCAATTCCTCATCGGGATTGGATTAGCTTTAGGGGTGTGCCATGAGGATCCGTATGGTTGCTATATTATGATCGCCAGTTATTAGTGATTAATCTGGTGATCGATTATGCCGCGTATCGATACTGATGTTGATGATTGTTATAATTGTTTAACCGATTAGCCCCAGGTTGAGCCTGCCATTGGCATTGTCTGTAATATTTACAGTGTGTGTCCTCAAGTCATATATATATATATATATATATATATATGTATGTTCAAAGCTCTTAAGTGGGCTTTAATCTATCTATTGTTGTAGCAAACTGATGTTACTTGTATCTAAGCAGTTGTTGCACATATATATATTTAGGATTTGAGAAAGATTTTCGATTGAGGAAAAATGGTTATGCATTACTCTAGCAGTACTCTGGTGGGTGATTGCTTAATTCAGGCGCACGCGCACATTTTGTTAATTGTAAACTTGTAATGGAGAAATTTCTTTGACGTCTGATTATTTATTTCCTCTAAAGGGGGAGCATCTTCATGCCCTACCTGGTAGTGTGGTTGAGGACTACTTCATCCTTCACTTTGCCTCATCGCCTATGAAGATGGCCTGCCGTATGGACAAAAGTGGTTGTAAAACCGCACCTTTAAAATCATTTCTTTAAATGGCCTACCGAACTCCCACCCAGTTATGAGAAAGGTGTCTACTGAGATCAAATATATTTATAATGAGTATGCGAACTCGGTGTTGTAAAGGCGTAACCAGCACATGTTCAATCCTGTATGGTCTCACAAACATGGAAGTGCCCCTGTATGTACACATACATCGTATCCTGCTTTATGTAGGGCCCGGGGACGTTTGAGCGACGTCAACCTGCAGTGTGCCGTAATGGAATAGTGACGTCATCCGGCGGTGGCTGTCATAGGTATTAAAAGTGGCTGTTGTCTCAGCGCAGGAAGAAGGAAACCAGACAACGGACAATGAAGTCATCCGGGCCTCTGATGCATATTCGCTACAGAAATGAGCAGATAGCCGGCTGGTAGAAAGGGGGGTGTCGGGAGGGAAACCGCCAGATACTGGGCACAATCACCCGCCGTTCTCTGGCACTGATTTCTCTGATGGCAAACCCAGATAGAAGTCATTAATTT
This sequence comes from Paralvinella palmiformis, assembly GCA_025642065.1. Taxonomy (NCBI): domain Eukaryota; kingdom Metazoa; phylum Annelida; class Polychaeta; order Terebellida; family Alvinellidae; genus Paralvinella; species Paralvinella palmiformis. The sequence goes on along the minus strand of JAODUP010000649.1, from coordinate 93,897 downwards.
TGCTCAGTGATCCAGGAGAGAGGGAAAACTTCCTCCCCGGTTCCGGATTGTCCTCTAGTTAAAGCTCGATGCACTAACCTGATCCGAGTTAGCGGGTTGGATTTAGCTTATTTTCCGAGGATCGACGTAAAATTTTCGGTGCTTCATTCCGGACAGATCCAGTGGCCGACATTCTGGGCAGCATTCCTGGTTCACTTTTGTTGGATAATAATTTCACTCTCAGGGTCGTTGTCTGCCGGCGGAGGGGAACGGGCCAATCTGGGAAGAGAGAACCGGGTCGTTGAGTCTCCCCCCTCTCCTCCATCCCCATTCCATTCTCCCTGTTTATCTGTCGGTGTTCCGCCTTTGCCGTACTTAGCGTCAAGTGAGGTGTTTCCCGGCTTTCAATATTTAATGCCTTTCCCTGACAGTGATCGATGACAAATAGTTTAGTCATCGGTTTATCTAGCTGATGGTTTGATGTCTTTGGTACTCAGATCAGTGGCTGATAATTACCTATCTGTGGTTAATTAGGGTAATAGGCGGCTGATTTAGTCGGGGGTGAGGATCTGTCGTCTGCTTGGTTTGTCGTAACACCGCCTCTCCACTTCTGTGTTTGAGACATGGTGTTCTGTAGATGTAATGGTTCCGTTTCCGGATTTCAGGGGGGGGGGGCCTATCTGCCAGTTTCCGTCGTCCTGTTTGATGCCAGTTTCGCGTGACATATATAGTCACGTACGCGATGGTTATATTAGTCATGGTTGCGACCCATTTTATTTCCGCGTATTTCGTCATCTTGTCATGGGTTCTGCATTCCAGTAAGAAAGGTTTGTCTGGAGCCTTTGAATCTTCGATAATTGAAATTAATCACTTAAAGTAAATTTTTGCGTCACGTCTAAGGCAAGGATCCGACTGTGCTCTCTCTCTCTCTGTGTGTGTGTGTGTGTGTGTGTGTCTTTTGCTTTTCACAATGTTTTGCCCAAGATAATAAAGATTTATGTTCACCATATTGTTGGAATTAATAGAATGCTGATAAAATACAGTACCACCACATGATTTATCAGTGAACTATAAATAAACATATAAATATATATATATATATATATATATATATAACGTTTAATAATTGACATAACGTAGATAAATACATCATGAGTTTTAGATCAGCATCAAACCGTTTTGTCATGAGTTTTGCATCACTTCGTTGAACTTTTGAAATTAATTTTGATTTCCCTTTTACCAAAAACTCATCAGATCATTGGCTCTGACTTGCTGTACTGATTTGGATTATCAGACAGGATTAGATCATTTGAATCTTGTTAATATATTCACCGTCTGATGTGCGATGGGCACATGTTTCTTTTTCTGTCTGTCTGTCTGTCTGCGCTGTAGCTGCGGTTTGGTCACGTGGTCACACCACCCACCACCCAGTAGCTGCTGTCATCATTGGCGTGGTCAGATGACTGGCATGGTGTCATCCGTAAATGACTGTAATTTGACAAATAGTAATTCTATTTTAGACCTGTCAGATTTATGATTACAATTTTTTCCCTGATGATTCAGTGTCAACGTCAACATTCATAATTTGTTTCACTTCCGGCAGTCACGAGTGACACTTGATGTTGACATCAGTTAATTTTTGTAGTGTGTGTTTGTGTTTTGGAGGGGGGGGTTCCTATTAAATTTACGTTGGAACAATTTCGCCGTATGGTGATACTAAGTACTGCAAAAGAAAGCGACGAACTTCCACCATAAAACTATCGGCGACACTAAATGCAGATTTTTGTCAATTTCGGCGAGCTGTGTATTGTCGCAGGCTAAACTGTTCGGACATTTCGTGGGATGAGTGCCTCTCTAGACTCTGATACAGCCAGATTCGATCCTTATCATCTGTAATATCTCTGCCGTCATTACACGTCAACCTCTGGTGTCTGCGCCGCTTTCGTCCGCACCTCAGTACTTTAACATCAAACGGTTTATGCCTGACATGTCGCCACCAGCGAACCTTTACAGCTGGTTAGTCTCTCCTTCCCTTTGGTTTGGTTCACTTTTGCTAAAACACACGAAAGTGATACAAACGCAGACTGATTCAGCACACAATAGATCTAGACGTCAGCTAGTAGCTATGTGTGTGTGTGTGTGTGTGTGTGGTCAGCACCTGGACAAAGCCTCTCCACCGTGACCTTGACCCGCTCTTCCCCCAGTGAGGTCAGGCAATAGAGAACGCTGTCCCTGCAGACAGAAATGCTTTCTGATAGTGGCCATATTATCCCGGCAACATCGCACACTGGCCAGTAGGCGTGTGCACGCGCCTTTGTCAACTAACCGTCCAATCACATCTAACTGGCACTAACTACGTCCAAGAATAGAGCCCAGCTTTAATCATAGGCCACATACTTAGGTGGCGTTTCTTTCTTGTCTTGTCATTAGTTAAACACAAAGACGGGTGTTTAGCCTACTTTGTGGCTGCGACAGCTGTCGTTTGCTACGTTGAGGCTATGGTTGATGAAATTTTGCCCCGATCACTTAGGTAATAGCGTGACAGCTGGTTGGGATTTTGCCATTGCGCTTACAGAGAAGGGGGACTGCGAGTTTGGTGGATACGGAATTGTTTTGGGATCGTTTTGTGTTGGTGTCGAATCGAAAAATTTGGGCAGCTTCTTCCTGCGAGTTGAAAAATCGCTGTTAAAGACATCCCCGTCTTTATGTCGCAATAAACCTATGCTGACAAGATGGTTACCTATACCTTACTGGAGTAGTATATAAACACATTCCTACGCGTTTGAATTTATTTAACATAATTCCTTATTTAACAACATTTCTGTGGTTTGTTATAAACCTGTGTTACCAACATTCCGGGCTGTTCTTATCATTGTTGTTGTTATAAAATAGTATTTAATATCATATAAATAACATCCCTGCATGTTTTTATGTCAACATTATATCCCTTTCCTTTTGTTTTACAGTTGTATTTACAGCATTTCTTGACTCGCATTTTAAAGCTGAATTAAGAACATTCATTTCTGTCCATAGCAGTCCTGTCTGTCATTATAAAGTCCTATTGATAGCATTCTACTACCTTGTGTATATATATATATATATATATATATATATATATATATTAGTTTGCTCTCCTGTGGAGTACTTTCGCTTATTTCCAATATGACAGGTACATTCTTTCAAATTCCACGTCATTATGACTTGTCTGGAACGTTGAGAATAGTGAGATTTAATTAATTTGATCGAAATATTTGAACCCATTTTCCTTCGATTTTGCAATTCTTATTAAGTTTTTTGTTTGCCAAAAGTTGGATCAATCATTAATTATTTCCACGTATCCGCAAATCTCGAGTGTAATTTAAAGCTCGAAATAAACAGAGGTTCGAAAGACTCGCGTGAACACCCCTCTACCTGGATTATACGGAGTGCTTTATTTACGTTGTATCGGATTCGCTCAATTCAGGAATAACTTTTTCTTCTAGACGCTCCGATCTCCCTCTCTCTCTCTCTCTCTCTCTTTGAGGGGAACGTCTTCTGGAAACTGCTCTAGTTGATAGATGAAGTATACAACCGAATTAGCACTCCCGGAGAGTGTCGTACTCCCTGACACCTGGCCAGTTATGTTACATTAGTGTCAAGAGTTACATGCTCAGCTAATGGAGAGAACACATATCTAATTACCCGATCAACAAGGTCTGCTTATGGCATTTAGATTGCCGGTTTATGGAATGCTCAGCGTGACGTGTCGTAAATTTATCAGACTGGGTTTTTAGGCTGGCATGCGGCACGGTGACCTGAACGTATCTCGCTCCGCCAGTAAATAAATCTCCCTATGTATGTCCCGTTCTTGTGTAGGTGAGTAGTGAGCCGATGTATAGGCGGGAGGTTTTGTCCTCAGCCCTCTAGGTTTGAGTCATAACCTAGGTCAGTGTGGTGATTAGTTTATCTTGACGTTGTCTTGTTTGTTCCTGGCTGGTAACACGCTGTGTAACCATGGCTGGTTGAATTGTGATAGATGAATCTATATATGTGACAAGAAGACGGCGTTTAAAATGCCTGTCAGGAAAAAATCGTCCTGGTCTAAATGTATTTTATATGGATGTGGCCACACATCATCCTTGGGGTTATTAGGATGATGATGATGATGATTGATGTTTTACGGCCACTTTTGTGCACAAGGTAGGCTAAATGAGCCGAGCGACTTCCAAAGGTAATGAGACGAAGTGAAAGACGAAACAACCTTCAGATATGCCGCAGCCGGGATTCGAACACGGGTGGTAGTGATCTGTGGTCCAGCACTCTACCGCTAGACCACGGAGGCGCCTATTAGGAGGAAGTAGACATAATAATATGGCTTTGATTAAAGTAGGTTTGAGTGCTACAGGTAGTAAGAGTTCGTGTAATAAAATCTTAAATATTTTTACAGGCGCTATAAAGTAACTCGTAATCGTGTTCAGTTACTTATATTTTTAATGCCAGTCATATTACTCATAGCAATATCAACCAATCTGTCACGTGATCCATTACATGTTGTTATAAATAATAGTGTTGCTATTTTTACTATTTACATTGCTATTTTAGTGCTGTCCGGTTTAGTGCTCATTCACCGATGCTCATTCACCGATGTATATTCTAAGCACTTCGATATTTCCTCTAGCTATGAAATGCTTATTTTAGTACCTTGTTTAAGTACTTTGATGTAATTCTGTTGACGGATCCACCCCCGGACCCCAGCAGTATACAGCTGTGTATCAGGGTTGGGGTAATCGGTAATCATAATCGATTACATAACCTCCAGTAATCGCCAATTCCAGATGCAATGTAATCGAATACATTGTAAATGTAATCGTAATCAGCGATTACTTTCACGATTACACAAGATTTGCCATGTTACCAGAGATATGGTTTGGCGACCTCCCACACAGAATAACCATAGCTATAGGTAAATAGTCTCACGCTCTAACTATGTGGGTGTGCTGATCTAACGACAGCCTGAGGATTCTCCCCCGAAACACAACCAAGCGTGGCCCCCCTGATCGACATACGGGGTGACACACGTGGGCATTAGACAGAGATCAAAGGTCGAAGTACGAAGTTGAGAGGTTTTAGAAGTCGCACGTGATAAATTTCGGTGAATATTGATATCAGAAATATTTAAAACAATTAACGTCGTACAATGGCATCAAAGTCTCTTATACATTTTCATTTCAAGAACGTACCAGAAAGTGGGTCTAATTCTTACAAAGCAACATGTGAACACTATCATATTTATATCGGTATTATTCATTTAACTTGGTGAATATTGATGAAGAATCATATTCATGTTTGTGTTATATACATTGTAATCACGCTTGTAATCATGATTACTTTACAATGTATTCATGGCATTCTCAAGTAATCGTAATCGTAAACCTTGGTCCTGTAATCGCAACCCTGCTATGTATACAGGCATATCATCCCTTGGGCATGGCAAACCAGAATGACTTCGTAGAGCCCTCTGTCGGTTGGATTTCCGCACTAAATCCAACCACTTGGTTAATCTGACTGTTATACAATATTTATGAGGGGGGGGGGGAGATGTGTCTGGGAAATGCACGAATCACATCCTCCGTGTGATAGTCACGTGGAGAATTTTAGCCAATCGTCACATCGATATGTTCATCGCGCTATATCAATATAAAAGTGATCGTCGATAACATTTTTCTCGTGGCTTGTTTTTTACTCTAAATGAATTTATCTCGACTACAATTAACAGTTAACCTCTGGTGACTTCAACGCAACACAACCGAACCATGCCTTCAAATATAAGCCACATTTCTTCTCCATTCTTCTGGTCACTTGTTTCCAGTTGCTGAATCCAGCCTCATCGCATCTGTCATGCCGTTCGTTATCAGTTGTATTTATTTGATGACGAGTCACTGCTGCCACTGGCAGCAAAACCAATCAGCGACTTATCTGATGTTCTGTCACCTGTATCAGTAACATCAGTCGCTAGAAGGTTTTGTCCCATCCCGACCCACTAGACTGCGCATGACTGCACATTGCTGCCGCTTGTTTCCGGAGAGCAACGACAGCAGCAACACCGCCATCGAAGAGCCCTCCCATGGTGCAGTCGGTAGTGTCCTGTGCAGCAGAGTTCCAGATCATGGTTCGAATCCCGAGTGTGATTTCCCATAGAAATTCACCGCTGGGCTGTGTCACAGTGTAACCAATGCTGATTCTCAGACTTCCGCCACTTGCTCACTAACCTAAACCCGTCGTAGCAACCGATCTAAGGGGATGTTCGAGATCTGGAAACTTCCCACACCCACACAGCAGGGATCTGCCGATTCTACGAACGGTAGCGTAACATTTGTACATTTTCAACAATTTTACCCACCGGAATCCCTCCTTAAAAAAGCTTAGAACCTCCCCATCA
>JAODUP010000649.1:0-85000 GCA_025642065.1 Paralvinella palmiformis | reverse complement strand
GTTGAATTGAAGTTAGTACATCATGGGATAAATGTCTGTCTTTTACTTTTCCCATCTGCCATGTGGCATATTCTACATTATAAATGTTAAAAAAGATCATCTTACTTAATTCCATTTGGTATTATATATTTTTGTATTGATACCTGGAATAACAAATTTCAATCGGTCAAGAAAACACAACACATCATATAATTAATTATAAGTAGAAATATTTATCAGAATTTTCTTCGAACAATGTCGTCTTTTTTCAATGCTGTTTTTTATAACGAGGTTTTCACCTTCATTACACACATCAGAAAAATCTGAGAGAAACATTGGCACTAATTTGCCCTTCAGTCTTTTTATCACCTGACATCTTGGAAGGTGCCAATGTTCTTATTACACTCACAGCCTTACCAACTGACAAGTGACAGGGCCAAAGTGATCTTATGTTAAGATCTTTGGCATCTGTATTTGTAACTCACACCTACCCTGTACTTTAACCGCATAAATTATTGAGATGGTGGAAGTGAGTGTTCATCCTTTTCTGTAAATTCCAAATTGATTTCTCTTCATCTTTTTCTGTAAATACGTAATAATGAACTCCCATTATATACCTTTTTTGGGTTCGTTTTGGCAGATATGCTTTGAGGTAGATTGGTTCGGTTTTTGTGATGCCAATCATGTAAAAACTTGTGTAAGCATAAAATGGCACGTTGTCCGAAGTACATGTATGGCGTTTACACATTACCTGTAGCTCGGTGGGCCGGCCAGTTGTTGAGCAGATGTTTAGAATAACAGCGAATATCTCGCCACTCATGTAAACATAAGTGTTCCTGTTTTTAGAGTCCACTTTTGTCACGTGGTAGGCCAGATGGGCGGAGCAAACTCCAGAGGTAATGAGGCGAAGTGAAATATGAAACAGTCCCTGCTGACAGAGCCTGACTAGGCTTTGAACCCAGGTGCTAGAGATCTGTGGCCAAACATACTATCAGCTAGGCAGTGGATACATCACATTACCAGTTCCATATAATATATGAGTGTGTGTGTGTGCGCGCGCGCTGTGTGTGTGTGATATATATATATATATATATATATAGAGAGAGAGAGAGAGAGAGAGAGATTGGTGTTTTCAAAATTAAATTCTCAACATTTCTATCGTAAAATCTCTAAATTTTCAGGTAGTCAGTAGTAGCTTCAATGAGGCAGTGGTTCGGCGCACTGCACTTCAGCAAGACTGGGTCAGGGTTCGAATCTGACTCATAGCTGCATTTGTGGGATATATCCCCAGTGAGTGGCCCCTGGAACATATGTCCCAGATGTGACCAGATCTCGGAGGTTAGACAAATAACTAACACACACCCACTTGTTAGATTATGGTTAGGGCTTAAAGGCATTTATATGATGGCAATTTCGTCCCCCCCCCCCCAGGACCTATAAATTCTGAGGCTGTCCTCAACTCCATAAGGTGTATGCTAGCTATATCTACCAGGTATAAGTGTATGATCCCTAACTAGCCAACTAGGTTCTCATTGCTGATTTAGCCGACGAGTGTGTGAAAGACCAATAGCTTGTTTTGGGTGGAATCGAACTGAGAACCTCCATATTGTTGATATAGCGCTTTTTACACAACCACCACAATCCAATTCTACTCTAACACCACCACACAATACGCGTGCACGCGCGCGCGCACACACTACTGGCCATCCTAGAGGGTAACGTATAGATTGCATCATCCGGGAACCTTCCTTCATCGTGTAGCATTAATCTACCTTAAGGCACCACATTTGAATAGAGACTTGTTTTAAAGATGCAACTTATTTAGTTACAAGTTTGATGTATTGTTAATAGGAAGACATCCTGCTTAAGTAGTTCTTCATTGATTTATGATGATAACGAAAAGATAAATATAGTTGTTATATATTCTGTCATTTACTTACTTCGTGAATGCTGTGTGCGTGCGTGTGCGCGCGCGTGCGTCCAATAATTATGTCAACTAATAATTAACTGTTATGATATATTTGACAAGTCCTGATGTTTTCCTTGTTGAGACCAGTTTGTTTGTTTCTCTTGGTACGAGTGTTAGCCCATTAATCACCATTTCTGAAGTGGTAGTATTTTACAGCTGGGATGGATTCAATATACAGCTGGTTGGTTGGATGGGTGGGTGAGAGGTTGCAGGTAATGCAGCTGAGTTTGGCGATTACATTGTTTGATATGGGATCAGTCGAGATTTCTGTCACACACACACCCAATACACAAACACGCACGCACATAATGGGTACTCCAAACCTACATACACATTTGTAAACTAATTAATTAATAATCAGATTTTACTATCATATTCCAGGTATAATATCTCTGTTATTTTTAGCAATTAGTTACACTGGTATTGGTTCACAGCAAACAAATAACGTCAAGTATCAACATAGCTGACCTAATTACGTCCTCGTCACACAAACGCCAAATGATTCAGTGGCACAGTTGATTAAACACTGGCCACGCTTTGGTACAGGTCTTAGCTAGGCCTTGTAGCTATCTATCTACCTGGGTTATGAAAATAGTAACCTGAGTTATTGAATAGTCTCGCCGGAATAAGTGCACGTGTACTTCAGCTTGATGCTGGGTACCACTGAGTGGGGGGTGGGCTATGTTAATAACCAGCTTTAAAGTGATAGACGGTGATGATGATGATGATGATGGTGGTGGTGTTTTTTGGCCCAGAAATACCAGATTAAATATTAGATGGAGAAACAAACACAAGACTAACGTAACTAGACCATTGAAGTGTCCATTCGTGAGCATCGGCCATTAGACTTAGTGTATGGAGTGCCGTGAAGAGGCCGTATACCACCACCACCACCACCCCCCCCCCCTCCTCGCCGCGATGTTTCTGATCGACAACTGATAATAAATTATGTTATGTGTTTGTTTAGTAGTACGGAATATTGTTAGTTTATTGAGCTCTCTGTTATCCCTGATCCAGGTTAGGCAATATGTGGATATCTGGGTTTGATAAGTGGTCTACAAAATGATTGTCTGTCCTGTGGGAATTGTAGGGATGTCTGCACACACACACATACACACACACTCTGTGTGTGTGTGTGTGTGCGCGCGCGCATGTGTGTTTTATATGTCTACCTATCTATTTAACTACACATACCCATTCCCTCCTTATGTATCGCATTTTCTCTCTCTCTCTCTCTCTCTCTATATATATATATATATATATATATATATATACTGCCAGTTCGTACCTGGCTCAGCAGCCATTCATCTTGTTGGTCATCTTCAAAGGAACGATGCAGGTATTCTTGGAACTGATTTACCAACTATTACTGATTGATACATTGATGGTTTATTTAATATTATATATAACATGAGAAGATGTGATGTTTGGCCTGGCACAGGGTCGTACATCTAACCACAGCTTTATAGACAGGGTAACGGGGGGGGGGGGTGTTCTGACAGGATCTGATAAAACTAGAGATGAGATTAATGTATCACATTGTGATAATCGTCATCAGGTTGGGTGAAGGTTGGGTGGAATGGTATTGGAATTAGATACCTGGTTATAATAATTTCTCTATCCCTCTCCCTCCCTCCCTCTCTCTCTTTCTCTCTCTCTTTCTGTGTGTGTGTGTGTGTGTGTGTATACCAAGCCGCATCTGACTCCTAATCCGGTAATGGATATCTTTATCTATCTGTCATCAAGCACCCAACAGGCCAACCCACCACCTGCCACTTTTCTCTGACAACTGTCTCCTCTGTTTTACATGAATACATGATAATCCTTTGGTCTGCCTGCCTGTCTGTCTGCCTGCCAAGCATCCAGCCTCTGTCTGCTGCCTTTCCACTCTACCTCCATGTATGTTGACTCGCACGTCTGGCTCTACACCCTACTCGCACCTCCTCCCCCCCAGACACTACCATCCTGTCTGCTGCCTCTATCTCATGGTATATCTGCTATATCTCCCAGTCTACCCCCTATCTGCTATATCTCCCAGTCTACCCCCTATCTGCTATATCTCCCAGTCTACCCCCTATCTGCTTTATATCCCAGTCTACCCCCTATCTGCTATATCTCCCAGTCTACCCCCTATCTGCTCTATCTCCCAGTCTACCCCCTCCTGTGTGCTACCTGTCCCAGATCCTACTCTCCTCTCTGCTGCCTCACCCCCCCCCCTCTCCCATACTCTTCTTCCAGTCGCCAACAGCATATCTATTTCCTATTTAGTTTCTTATCTCTATCCCAGAATACTCACCAATATGGTACCTTAATGTATACTAATTTGACCACAGCCTGTATTACTATTAGCTCCTTAATGTATACTAATTTGACCACAGCCTGTATTACTATTAGCTCCTTAATGTATACAAATTTGACCACAGCCTGTATTACTATTAGCTCCTTAATGTATACTAATTTGACCACAGCCTGTATTACTATTAGCTCCTTAATGTATACTAATTTGACCACAGCCTGTATTACTATTAGCTCCTTAATGTATACTAATTTGACCACAGCCTGTATTACTATTAGCTCCTTAATGTATACTAATTTGACCACAGCCTGTATTACTATTAGCTCCTTAATTTATACTAATTTGACCACAGCCTGTATTACTATTAGCTCCTTAATGTATACTAATTTGACCACAGCCTGTATTACTATTAGTTATCTTAAAATATTATATCTCTTTTATAGGAGCACCACACACAGCTCTATGACAACATAATAGTATCTGTACTATACCGTACTGTACTATACTGTAATGTACTATACTGTGGAATAATGTACAGACAACTAATAATTATAATCTGATTTTATAACGTTCTTTGTTGAGAAATAGAAGATAACTTCAAGAATGACGGGACACGGAGATTACAATGTTAATGTAGATAGTGACAGTACACCGAGAGGACAATGTTAATATAGATAGTGACAGTACTCGGAGAGGACAATGTTAATATAGATAGTGACAGTACACGGAGAGGACAATGTTAATGTAGATAGTGACAGTACACGAGAGGACAATGTTAATATAGATAGTGACAGTACACGGAGAGGACAATGTTAATATAGATAGTGACAGTACACGGAGAGGACAATGTTAATATAGATAGTGACAGTACACGGAGAGGACAATGTTAATATAGATAGTGACAGTACACGGAGATTACAATGTTAATATAGATAGTGACAGTACTCGGAGAGGACAATGTTAATATAGATAGTGACAGTACACGGAGAGGACAATGTTAATATAGATAGTGACAGTACACGGAGATTACAATGTTAATGTAGATAGTGACAGTACACGGAGAGGACAATGTTAATATAGATAGTGACAGTACATGGAGAGGGCAATGTTAATGTAGATAGTGACAGTACTCGGAGAGGACAATGTTAATGTAGATAGTGACAGTACACGGAGAGGACAATGTTAATATAGATAGTGACAGTACTCGGAGAGGACAATGTTAATATAGATAGTGACAGTACACGGAGATTACAATGTTAATATAGATAGTGACAGTACACGGAGAGGAAAACTGTACAAAGATAGAATAGGTGACAGTACACAAAAAGAGGGCAATGACTAATAAAAAGAAAAAAAAAGTGACAGTACTGGGGAAAAAAGGAAAAAATGTTAATAAAAAGATAGTGACAGTACACGGAGAGGACAATGTTAATATAGATAGTGACAGTACTCGGAGAGAGCACAATATAGATGTAGATACTAACAGTACACAAGACAGCACATCGGCTGTAAAACACTAACAGTACACAAGACAGCACATGGACTGCAGACACTGACAGTACATAAGACAGCACACAGACGGCAAACACTAACAGTACACAAGACAGCACATCGGCTGCAGACACTAACAGTACTCAAGACAAGCACATCGACTGCAGACACTGACAGTACATAAGACAGCACATCGACTGCAGACACTGACAGTACATAAGACAGCACCCTGTTGCAGACACTGACAGTACATAAGACAGCACATCGACTGCAGACACTGACATTATATAAGACAACATACTGATTGCAGACACTGACAGTACATAAGACAACATACTGATTGCAGACACTGACAAGTACTTAAGACAGCACATCGACTGCAGAAACTGACAGTACATAAGACAACACACTGATTGCAGACACTGACAGTACAAAAACAAAATCTACTGCAGACACTGAACAGTACATAAAGACAACATACTGATTGCAGACACTGACAGTACATAAGACAACAACACTGATTGCAGACACTGACATTACATAAGACAAGCACACAGACTGCAGAAGACTGACAGTACATAAGACAACACATCAACTGCAGACACTGACAGTACATAAGACAACATACTGATTGCAGACGCTGACAGTATATAAGACAACACACTGATTTCAGACACTGACAGTACATAACACATCTACTGCAGACACTGAAAGTACATAAGACAACATACTGATTGCAGACACTGACAGTACATAAGACAACAAACTGATTGCAGACACTGACATTACATAAGACAACACACAGACTGCAGACACTGACAGTACATAAGACAACACACTGATTGCAGACATTGACAGTACATAAGACAGCACACAGACTGCAGACACTGACAGTACATAAGACAACATACTGATTGCAGACACTGACAGTAGTTAAGACAGCACATCGACTGCAGACACTAACAGTACTCTGTAAACATGCCATGTTAGAGATAAGATCTTATCTCTACGATGTACCAACTGCCCATTATACCGAGTTAGACAATAAACCGAGCACCGTGTTAGAGATCTCTATTGTTAAAGGTTGCTATCAGGTCAAATCAGTAATGTATTACGGTATTAGACATCCTACTCTGGAGCCATCGTCTTATTGAAAAACATCTTATTTATAGGAACTCACAGTGTGTGTGTGTGTGTGTTCAGTAACTCGGCGTGAGACTGCTGAACACAGATCGATCAGTTGAGCTTCCCGTTTTGTGATCATGTGATTTACTCTGTGATGTTATTGTGTGTTTTTTGTCGTGTTTTATGTCGTGTTTAATGTTGTTATTCACAGAGATTATAGGATTTACGTCTTCATGTAGTGATATGTTTGGTTTCTGCTCGCCCGCGTACAGAATTGACAGTTCGCGTGTGTACGTAGGCATGCGCGATCGTACGCGTTCACTGTTGAACACAGGGGTTGTGTGTGTGCGTACTCGGGCGCGCACGCCTATATATATATATATATGTGTGTGTGTGTGTGTGTGTGTTTTGGGATGCATATATATGATGACACTGGCTCACCTAAACATTCTTTATTACCTGTACTTCCATAAATCTGTGCGTGCGTGCGTTTGTTCACATAAAATGATGTTTGTGTTGAGTGGTATGTGCAAATCAAATAGGTGTAGACAGTGGGTTTGGGTTCTGCCAAGTGTCTTGGAATCCTGTAATAATACGTGTATCGATTTACCTTTACTGGACTGGGCGCTGCCTTGCCCACTCGGTAACGTTCCGCGAGTGGTGGTTATAAGAATGGGTGGCGTCCAGAGGATGATGAGTGTGCAATTGACGACCGTGTTAAATGGGTGCTGACGAGAGGACCCCGCAGGTCCGCTGACACAATACAGACAAGACCCATCCCCTATAATTGTTCTGCTTATATTAGGTGGGCGTCCCAAATGTGGGTCTTTTGTGTGGGTGTTGGCCACGTTAACCATAAATATGCCTCTCTCGCGCGCGGACTCGCCCATATCAGATTATAATTTCTTATGCGTTATTCATAAAGAGCTCTTATTAATAAATATTAATTTGGTAAGCATACCGCGCGGGTCCAGTAAATGCCGAGATGTTGTTGGTGTTGTATCTCATAACTGTATGTATATGGCAAACCGACTAAGTACACGTTAACTGGCCTTCCGTGTACAAGGGGAACTCGTTTGAAAATGTTAGAATTGGTGTGTGTGTGTGTGTGTGTGTGTGTGGAGGGGTATTCAATTTATTGCTGACCGGGCGAATTATATAGCGCTGACTCTGTTTGTATTTGTTAAACAGCCCACTACGGCCTGTGCTACGAGTTCGTTTGGTACAGTTCTAGTCGTTAAACAGATTGATGATGTTTAGTAAAGGTTAGCGGCACCTATAAACATGACAGATGGTTTGTCTTCGACTTAATCTTCTGCCTAGAGGTTGTTTATGATCTAGACTGGTCGACGTACCTCTTGTATACACGTGCCCAGTTCGTTCAGGCTTTTTGTTGATATAGAAGCGCCTCGAGTTGTATCTGACGAAGTACTTTTCGTCAGACTGTCATGTCATGTCTTGGAAGACGCTCGAAATCAACGGCATGACCACAAAGATGCCAGGTATGTCAAGTGTCACCGATATTATGGATAGGTGGGAGTATTTAGAAATGTATTCAGTAATACACTTACTTACACTAGCGTTTGGTTTTAAGATAATTCGTGTTGTTGCTGTGTTAAATACGCTTGTGTTCACAGCGATGCGGAGTATTCATATTTGACTACTTAGCGCATGCTGTCGCCCCTGTCTCTCTCTCACATGTGTGTGTGTGTGGGGGGGGGGGCGATTCAAACATACCAGTGGAACTTACGATGGTTAAAATTGATAACAAATAACCAAAGGGTCTATAACATTAATAGTATCGATTTTACGCTAAATGAATCTTTGACTAAAGAGATAAAAAGATGAACATTTAGAATGAGACAGGATGGTTAATACTTCCTTGAAATATATCTCTCTTTTACACACACACACACACACACACACACACACATTCCCTCCCACACACGTATACGGAAAAAGAAAGATAGAGGTGATGTCAGTTCCATATATGTTCCAGTTACTCAAGAACCTATAGCCTTAGTTCAGAGAGGTCACCAGACAGTCTCGGGTGTGACACATAGTTAGACAGCCAACTCGGCTCATCTCTACCAATTATTGCTGTCATCTCCTTAGAGTACTACCCATTGATGGCACTATCTTGTCTTGTCTCTGTCAATATCATCACATCATTGAGCTCCCTAGATTGATAATTAGATTTTGTCAATATAATAATAATAATAATAGTGTAGATTTATTAAAACTTCTTATCTAGTAGAAAGCATTGAAAGTTGTTGTACTATAAACTTTAATAAGAATATGTCTTTATATAAAATATTACAATTCTTCACCATATTAGGTCACTCCACAACACAAAAGTATATAATATGACATCCCGTGATGACAGTATAACACGTTATGACTGCTGACTACGGTATAACAACTGATACTGTAATATATGTACTGTTTCAATATTACAACAAGCTATAGCATGTTAAGCATGTTACAACACACCAAAGAAGACACCATAAGAAGCGACATACTCTTATAGATTGTTTGAGCTAGACGTGTCTCATTGATATATATATGTCAGTTAAATGTGACCATGATTCATTATATTTGTTAAGATGATGCATCGTTGTCTGAGATTTTTTTTAACATTTGTCTTTTTTACAATTTTTGTATACATTTTTTTACAGTTGTTTGTAAAATGTGACAGATGAGTCATCATTATCAATAACATTAAAGCCAAGGAACAATACCAGAAACAACAATGTGTATTGCGTTTATATAATCTGTTTCGTCCAGTACCGTATGGGGGCGCCTCCGTGGTCTAGTTGGTAGCGCGTTGGACCACAGATCACTTACCTCCTGAGTTCGAATTCCGGCGTGAGTATATCTGAAGGGTGTTTCATCTCTAACATCCCTTCATTACCTTTGGAGGTCACTCGGCCCATTTAACCTACGATGTCCACTAAAGTGGCCGTAAAACATCAATCACCAGTACCGTATTCCGGTGCGCTTAAACAGGGCTTCCTACTTAGGTGTTTACCAACAAAAATTATAATTGATGAAGGAGTCAAATACTTAAATTATGTGGCTCTTTTGACTTTAGATACTAGCTAGTTAATGGAGACTAGGTGTTTAATAGTAAAATGTTGTGGCTCCTATATTATGTTAGTCGTAAAATTGACTTTATTGAGTCCACTAAAGTGGGAATAAGTTTTAGGCTATTCTTAGCTTTTAGTGTCAGTCTTTTCTATATTATTGGTACATATTATTTGTGATGTCTACATTTTACTCGGATATCTATGATACTCAATGTATGTATGTACTATGGAATAAATAAATACAATCAATCAATCAATCATGGAATAAAATATGATATTTTTACACCAGATGTACGGAATATGGGGCCTTAGGTTGTTGAAGTATTCTGGATTTTAATCGTTTAATATATGAACTAATGGTTATCTTTGTAATCGTGGTAGATTATAAGGTACTTCTTGTCCTAGTTCTGACTTTAAAAAAAAAACATTCATTCATAGATGACCTATATATCACCAGTTCCCCCTGGGGGGGGGGTAGTGATTCCGCTCATTGACTTACTCTCTGACTGAAAACTGACTGACAGATGTTTATGTTGGCCTGCTTCTTCGTAAAACTTTGGTCTTGATCTTTGGTGCTGGACACGGTATTAATGTTGAGGAGTAAACTAGGATTTACTCTGTCTATAGCATCTACAATCTTTAAAAGTGTGTAACAAGTCTCCTCATCTCCGGCGATACTCTACCAAGACGGCGGTGCGATAGTAATCTGAGGCCTTCGTCATATGAGAGATGCTTTAGTTCGGGAATGAGTTTGATGGCCTGTTCTTTAACCGTTTAGATCTCGACTTTATCTCTTCGGAACCTGAGTCGTTGTTGTTGAACTTACCAGTCCAGACATAGGTAACCTGACGTCTTGTTAATTGGCTTGTTAACTTTCGTTGAGCCCGTTTTGTACTTCTCTCTTTGATTGGCGCATCCTAGATGGAGAACCTTACACGTTGTCTCATTGAATCCTAGTTGCAGCATCTGGGACCAGGATATTAAACTGTCTTTCTGCGGGCTAGTCTTATCTTCAGATGGACCAATTATTCTTGGGCCTCATTTTTTCAGATAGATTGTTTAGAGAATGTTTCAGCGCAGATTATAATTTTGGTCTTATTTATGTTAATATTGTTGTGGTTGATGTTCTGTTTCTGCTGGCCTTGATTGTGACACTCACAGACGACCCACATCCCATGGCACTGTTTATGTTTCCAGCCCACTGAGTGTATGTTATGATGGAGCATTTAGCTGCCAGCTGCGAGTCAGCGATCAGTTAACACCGATCCAGTTGTAACCCGTTTGACAGCTGTGTGTTGGTATTTATGAGCGAATGAATGATGTGGTCAATCAGTTAGTGACGTTGTATATATTGTCCACAAATTGAACGATTATTAAAACATTCAGTGATTCAGAAACAGTGAGATCATTCAACAAACACTACTCCATAAAGATTGAACAACATTTGTCATATATATATATATATATATATATATATATATATGTACTATCTTTATTCTGTTTAATTCTGTTTCTATCAACCATTATGCCAATAACATATTTATTATTTCTCTCTTGATAGGATGGCTTCATTGAGTTCTATAAAGGTGGTCTGGATAGTCAGAAGGACTCAACTTGGCCCTCGTTCAAGAAAATATGTGGCTACGCGGTTGGAGCATTAGGTGTCTTAACGCTGGGTGCCATACTGTCACAGAAGTCGTAGAAGTTCTCATGCTAAACTTGTACCGTTTGTGTGCAGTAAATGTTATCATGAACTTATAAAACCTCGGTATGATGTATGTAAAGGTGAATGCACACACACACACACACACACACTCACTCATACACAACAATGTCCACGTACACAATACACAAACACACACACAGAAAGACTGGGTAAGTCAGGGTTTAAGTGTACTTATATATGAAAGTTGTCTCTTTCACCGATAAATCATTGTGGTTGATATATTTACCAAACTAAATGATCCGCATTATTCATATGGTCATTCAGTTATATTTCTTATGGATATTTCATTAGATTTGCGCTCATTGTAACATTTATCACTGTATACAGCATTCTGTTTAGTTTTTAATGTAACTGTTATATAGCCGTCAAGATGAACATTCACCCCGAAAACTGAGGTCAGTGGCGCCATCTGTTGTTGTTTTGCTTTCTTTTTTGGGGGGTCATCCATGCAGCATAATTCCTACTCGCTATGAAGCGTTGTATGTCTTGAAGTTTGACTTGAATGTTAGTTTTCATTATCATGTTTGCATGGAGTTTATCTTATCTGAGTGATGACGTTTCGTTCGCGTCTGGCCATAAACGATCAGCATCCGGTGAAGGAAGCTGATTTTGGTTTGTTTTTCAAGCGGATAGAAAATCGGATCTCCGATGGTCGAGGTGTGATGTCCGTGCTGACATCTAGTGAATGAAACCGCACTCACTAGAGCAGCATCGACTGACCTCGTCGCCACCTGGCGACCAGTGATGTAACCCGCCGTTGGGTTCCATGTCCTTACTGGCTAATGGGGGGGAGGGTGGTTGTTAAGGTGGATGAGCTTTGTTTCCCACTAATTCATTATCAGATATGCCTCATGATTGTACTTAAACAGTTAGTGATAACTCTCATACAGTATGTTAACCTGTAATGTGCTGAATCAGTGTCTGTTGTATTTATTGTATAATAACATAACAGTTAGTAATGGTGTACTGCAGTTGATATTTTCATGTCATTTTTAATTACTCTGTTTATTATGTAGGCCAATCATCATAGTGCAACACTGATACTTTGTTCACTGTGTTTTATATTACTGTATTTTATTTGTTCCGGTATTCTGTTGTTTTATTTATATATATATATATATATATATATATATATACACACACACACACACACTTGTTTTCTCTTTACCTTCAATGTAAGGTACTATTGACACTTTAGATTCATTAAACAACTAATATAATCAGTTTATATTTTGGAATGGTGTTTTGTAAGAACTGGGCTGTTTCTAAATTAGAATTAACTTCATTTAAAAGTTGCACCGCTGAAGTCACTTTTAGATGGTCTCATCTAACTTTCTTTTTTTTTTACTTCTAACAATAATCTGACATATCCTTTAGGGTTTAATGTGTTATAATTAGTAGTTGTGTTGTATATTATCCGATGGTTTGTTTAGTCTGATGCAGCATTTCCTTAAGTCGCCACAGTTGCTGTAGCTACTACACTCCACTACATCTGGGGAGTCCGTTCGTTGCTGCAGTTTCACGGTTTTTGTTACTGGTGGATTTTTCAGCTTGCTATATTAATGTTTCAAACTTGAGGAGGCCTGTCTTGAATGTACCTCATGGCACGTGACCAGTAACCTGTAGTATGCTATAGTTACACCAACATTTCTGCGAGCGTGTGTGTGTGTGTGTGTGTGTGTGTGCAAGGTGCTGTATGTTACAAGATATTCTAGTCACTTATCTTACACAGTGTACTGTGTGTGTGTGTGTGTGTATGTGTAAGATTTTACTGTGGATGGCGGTCATCTCCCACTGAGAGTTATTCTGATTGGTAGAATCCACTTTAATATATACCATGTAATATTATAATCAGGCCTTTTTCCAAGCGATTGTTTGTTTCTTATTTTAGCTCTGCTTTTTACATGTGTGCAGTTGAGCAGCAGTTGTTAATCAGTTGTGTTGTTTACAGAGACTGATGGTCCTCAGTGCTACAACTGGGTTAGGACAACTGGATACGTTATGACCTATATCGAGAGAGATTTTTGTATTCTCATAATTCATATCAGTAATGTATTTATTTATGTTTATTTCTGGACAGCTATACATAAGGATGCCACTGGCTCTGTATAGATAGGTATATACAATATATATACAATATATATATATATATATATATATATATATACAGCAAAGGAACAAGATTGTTTTGTATATAATGCTTTGCATAAATTTGCCAGTGCGTTTCATGTTATTTATTCGCAGATGTCTTCTGCAGATGGTTTCATATCTGAATTCAGTCTTGTCACCTTTGCTGAAATTCATCACAATAATATATATATATATATATATATATATATAAAACCTTAGTATTCTAGTACACCATTGTCATGATTTTTATTCATTTTCTTAGTGTTTTATGAAAGCATAAAGTTCTGTATGCTAGCACAGTAACAGATATGTTTGGCCTTATTGGCCACACAATAAGAACTATCCTATTATATCGTCTGCTGTAATAGAATTATTCAATAAACCTGCAACTTTTGCTTGGTTTAGTTTGGCTAATGTATCATTCAGCATACTGTAGATTCTGCATGTGAAAATAAATTGCATTTTCAGAGCTCGTTTACTCTCCATTGTGTGTGTGTGTTTGTGCCTGTGCTGAAACATACCACATACTAGGATGTCATTTAAAGGAATGGAGGATCATCGCAACTGATAATAATAATATATTTAATTAGGCGCCCTTACTAGCAGAAGACAATCAGAAGCGCTGGACAGTGATAGTCCAACCTTAAACAGGTGTACTTTCAGAACGGATTTAAACTTTTTAAGCGACGATGCATGTCTAATATCCAACGGCAACCTATTCGACAAAGTAGTGGCTGCAACACTAAACGCACCCAATCACCATATATCACCAGAAATAAACTACCGATACTACTACATGACTAGAGCCGAGACACAGGTACCTGCAATACTATCTGACTAGATGATGACCTGAATTTTCAGTATTTAATTTTTTTGACATTATGACATGCGTTTATTAGTTCTAGTATAAGATTAAAGTAGCTAAAACGCTATATATATATATATAGACAGGTGAATTTTTAATGGCGTTATAGATTGCGACAGGGGGGGAGGGATAAGAGAAAACTGAAAGACGAACGTTAAAACAAAATAAGATTTATTTCAGTTAACGCAATACGACAAATATTATTAAATAGAAGTTATTAATCTGAATATAAACAGCATGATGATTGAGTAGGTGAGTGAACGGAATGCATGATTTAGTTGATATAATTGATGAACGTGATACAGGTAACAGATAATAAATTATCACTTATACACGTTGAATTCAGTGATAAAACCTTACACTTAAGATAGGAATACATAATGAGCTTTCCCGTTGTTAATAAAGCTTCTTCTTCTATCACTTTTAGACCAGTCCGTAATTCGGTATTATCACATGAGTAATTAATTACCAAACAATATATACATGTGATTTACATCATTAAAGCCTGGTGTTCTCGCCGTGGATAACTTCTTTCCATCACCAACATCCACAAATATTTAAGCACCGTGAACAAGGGTCATGTCGCGAATGGCAATATGTTTTGCAGAATATTGCATGAAACAGTTGACTTTTATCATATCATATAATAATCTACTGAAATGTTTGAAGCCTGTATGACAGCTAAAACATTATAAAAAATATTGTTATCAAACTAAATATTATTGGATATAACCAACACAGGAAGGGCTTAAAAAGAAACACGAAACTGCACACCAGTGAGTCACCAACTGACATAAGCCTATATTATATCACAATTGTATTCACAGAATGGGTCGTCTATTATATAACTATATTCTGACTGATTTGTAGATTTGACTAAAGTGTGGCTCAGAAATGAGGCTCCCGTTATGCTTGAATAAGTTTATAAACTTTTATTATTCGGTCTTTCGTCAAATCGAAACATTGGTTCACTTTTCGCAGTTAAACGTATTTCGACTGTTAATTGCAGTATGATTAGCGTGTATCCCCCTTAGGGAAATAACCACAGCTATGGTATATCGGATCGACTCGATCATGTCTGTTCGAAATCCTATTATTAATATAATACGTCGGGCCAACAAGAAAAATCAACCGGAAGTTAAAAACGTAAACAAGCAACTGTTAACATCTTACAATGAACCAAACTGTCATTACAACGGCAAGAGAAGCTAAGCAAATCGGACGGACATTGAATGAAACCAATGAGAGTGTATAGTATCTGCTTGTTCCGCTCTTTATGTTAAAGTACAACCAACGTATAGTCATCGTCTCTGATAGGTTGCGGGTTATCGTCGTCGGGCACGTATAACCGCGGTGCCCCGTATAACGCGTAATCATTCTCTACGGGAATGGACGGGGTCAACACTGTAAACGACGATTCCAAAAGGACGGCGGTAGTGGCGGGTACAGTTCTGGTAGTCGACGTGGTCCGGTAGTTGTCCCCGAAGTGATGGTGGTGTCGATTGTTGTCTTCCGGTTCTGGCGAGCACGCAGTGGACAGCGGCTCTTCGTCGATGCAAGGTTCGCCGACCCGGCAATTCGCGCCCCGTGGGCTCGTCCAAGTCAACTGACAGTTATCCAACCCGATCTTCGATTCCGGAATCAGACACAAGTACCGAGGGCCGGCAACCAACGCCTCCCCCGCAGCGTCCTCTCCAATCTGACGGGCGGGGCCAGCACCGACCAACGAATGCCTTAACTCATCATCATAATCAGAGCTCATGGAAAAAAGATCCCCGAATATAACTTTCAAGCTGACGGGGCAGTTCCCTTTCGGCGGCCCGACCTCGGCAGCGGACGGGCAACAGCTGGTCGCGGATAACTTTCTCGGTCGGCCTCTCGGTCTCTTCGAGCCGCCGGGATCCATTCTCCTCGTGGGTCCCCCGTCGCCATTCGGGCAGACCTCGCCGTTGCCCGGCACCATGTTACCGAGCAGTTCAGGACGATTCCGGACAAAACACGGGTGCGTGAACTCGAAGCCGTCTCGGTTCTGGCGCCGCCTCCAGTGGAAGTTGTAGCAGCGGAGCTGTCTCCGGAAGTTGGCGAACGAGCCGATCTTCACCAGCCCGCGGTGTCGGCGCAGGACGTGCCGCTCGAAGGTGCGCTCGCTGACGATGATGCCCGTCCCGTCGGCATTCCACCGGATGACGTCACTTCCGCTATTCGCCGCCTCGAAGAGCTTCAGTGGGAAGCGAATTCTGCCGCCGCCGCCCGCCGACTTCGTCTGCTCGTCATAAGATGGCGACCTAGCTTTAAATTTATAATGGTATCCGGAAGACGTACGGCGGTGTATCATTGTATCCCTCAGCTCAGCAACCAGGATCCGACCGAGATACGGAATTGGTACTAAATAATTAGCAGTTGAGTTCTAGCCTATAATTGGGGCTGTATTAACGATAATATTATTATTATTATTATTATTATTATTGATGAGTAGCAAGCTAATATTCCATGTATACAGATGCGGCATATGGCAAGTGGTAAAGAAGGCCAAACATTTTATTTCTCTTTGAACTTCCGGCCTAGATGACCTATGACCTGTATTACAACGCTTGTATTTAGAACAACACTATAAGACCAACCAAACGGTTTTATAGATAGCAGCACTACTGTCCTATTTGATAGTGATTAATCAAACAGTTGGCAAGATACATAACAAATAAATCTCACTAGGTCTTTCTATATCCGTGGAAACGAATACGTACTTAAATGCGCCGCCATTTTGAAATTTTGGAAAAGTTTGCTGACGTGACTCCTGGGAATTTCTTGTCCGGGGAACCATGCACATGAACAACTAGATTTATTGTGATTGTCATCATCCCAATTACGATCATAACCATTATTATCATGTTGTTGTTATTTTTATATTTTTAATTGTTATTATTTTTATTACTCTTATTTTTGTTGTTGTTGTTGTTTGCAGCATTCTTTTTAATATAATTGGTAAAACAGAAATGATAATACAATTGTCTACACAGATACTCTTAGAACCAGACAGGGTCAATTCCATTTGGTCAATTCCAATTCCACATCAAATTGGTCAATTCCAATTCCACATCAAATTTATCAATTCCAATTTCAAATGTATCGATTCCAATTCCGTTTTTACTCACTCTTTTTTTACCTATTACTCTTTAGCATGAGTAGGTACTCCGAACACCTACTTGGAATACTTACTTCGAGTAGTTTATATTCCAAGTAGAATTGTCATGGAAGAAATATTTCTGAAGTAAAAATTTAAATGGTAATTTAATTTGTGGATAAAAGTTTTGGTAGGAAACTTTAATTCCAATTCTAAATTTACCAATTCCATTTTTTTTAATAATCAATTCCATTCCGGAATTGAATTGACCCCATGTCTGCTTAGAACACATTACATTAGAAATTCAGACAAGTGATATTTCGCTAGTCATAAATATTATTTGAATTTTTTGGTTCAAATAATCTCCCTCACCTCCTCCTCTCTCTCTCTCTCTCTCTCTCTCTCCTCTCTCTCTCTCCCTCTCTCTCTCTCTATATATATATATATATATATATATATATATATATATATATATATATATATAATAAATAAACTAATTATGATCTAATTTCTAGATCATATATCACAGGTATGAAGGACAATTTTATATATATATATATATGTGTGTGTGTGTGTGTGCGCGCGCGTGTGTGTGTGTGTGTATATTAATGATGAATATGCTACAAACAGTTAATAATCTGATAAATACAAGCATTTATCAGAGCAATGATTAGACATACTTCATACTTACATACAGTTTTTAGTCGGTGGTTTATCCTACCCCGAGATTTACATCCTGAATTTTATTATGCCCCTTTAGTCAATATCATGGAATCCAATAATTTTTCTTTTGAAGACTGTATACAACCATTAAATAATTTAATCAACCAATCAAACCCTGACCTTGGCTATGACAGCGGTAGCAAGTACGGTGTCCCTTAGCTTTAATTACATACCGATATAAAAAAAGTATTCACTTTGCTTATAATTATTTTCCTGCAAAAATCCTATACAGGGAGATAAAATATGACATCAGGCAGATTTCTAAGCCTGTAATACAATCTTCTACCAAATAGTCGGTTAAGGGTCTATTCATTATAGTACACTGAATGTAACAGAAACTAGATCTTGAAAAACCTCAGAAGAACAACTGCAATATTTACTCTGTCTGTCTGTATATCTGTCTGTCTGTCTGTGCACTTAGATATGTCAAAATATTTAGCTACTATTAAAATATGTGTGACGGGTGCGCGTGAACTACAGCTATAACTTATAACAAATAACATTAAAATGTGTGAACTCCTACCATTAATTACTTACCTATCCCAGTTAGCAGTAAGTGAGGAACACAATAACGTGTATTCTGCTAAGTAAATAACTGTTTGCCAATCCCACCACTATAGTTGTAAGCATTTCGTCATTTACTAGTAACTGACGTATAAATATTATATTGTTCTTGATGAAAACACGCGCACGCTTACAATTACATATATTTACTCAATTTAGACGAATATATGTCAACTAAAGGCATGTTTTGGTATTTGTTAACGTTTTTCTGAATGTACATAATCTAGGAATTTCCACGTACCACTCACAACTCGAGGCGACGTAAGACGCACTCAAAATTTCAATACGCATGCTCGCTGACACATAAAAGCGACATCTGGTGAATTGTTAAAACATTACGTAATTTACTTATTACGCAATTTGTTATAATTCGTTGTATTATATATATATATATATATATATATTTTTTTTGAATAATATACACATACACTGAATGATATACACACACTGAATAATATATTACATACACACACACACGCACTGAATACTAATTAATAATTACGGAACACAGAAAATAAATAAATTCATTTAACTAAATATAAAAATCAAAACAGATTGGAGCCAGGCCTTCATGATTTTAAAAATATGTATAAATTTCGTGTACACTCCAGATATCTGGCATACACAAATAAGATAAAGCAGTAATAACTGAATTCATATAGTTATTATTAGAGAACTTATAATTTGGTGAACACTGAAATCTTTCTTAACAAATTTCTACAAACAAAACAATAATATATCTTTAATGCTAGATTTTCTTTGAGATTTGTCATTTTTTATTCTACAAATACTAGTATTTCCATTTGCTTATCATATATAATAATACTCGAAAACTATGTAGTTTGGTTTTGTTCGCTCACGAATTACTTTTCTAATCGAAGACAGACACACAACACGCTATCCTATCAACAATGTTGGAACGTGTTTCATGATAAACAGTTTATATTTAATTTTGGGGAAATTATTATTATGCGAGTGCATCAACATGTCATAAACCATCTATAATCCTTGTTTTTATTATCATTGAAACCTTGGCCACGATTACATCTACGCAAGCTTGCTTAAGTTGTATTTTATAAATATCTCAGAAAAATGTAAAATGGCAGTTTCAAGGAAACATTGATTGACATAACATTAATTACATCAGAGAATTAAACCTCTTTGACAATATTACGTACTTGACTATATTTTATTCCGTGTGACAGCAGTATTTAATGTCAGTTTCTTACCTAATATAAATTAATATTATTATATAATATTTATTAACTGTCGTGAATAATAATGTGTCAAAAATTATTTTTAGTGATTTGTATTTTTTACATTTTCGTATAGAATTCTGTTGATTTTCACATGATTTGCTGGATATAACCTTCAATATAACCTTCAATTAATGAAGAAAGGGTCTAATTATGATATACATTTATAAAGGGAAAAGAAAAATATGCCTCAAAATAATTATCCTCTCTAATTGTTCTGTAAATAAATATAATTTTATACAATCACTCCCAAAGATCTTCGAATACCTGTTATATTATTTAACTGATATAATTTGTTGCTATATTATAAAACAGTCGTATAAATATTATGTGTTTGATTGAACTGTGTAGCTATGAAGCTGTCTTCCCACTACCCCTTAATACATAATAGTGAGGTTCTGTGTGTGTGTGTGTGTGTGTGTGTGTGTGTGTGTGTGTGTGTGTGTGTGTGTGTGTGTGTGTGTGTGTGTGTGTGTGTGTGTGTGTGTGTGTATTAGTATAGTATATATCTTGAGAGCTTTAACAGGATCCAAAACACCAAAAAATTACAGAAAATAACGGGGCAGGCGAGACATAGTGGCAAATTGTACTTTCCTCAAGCTTAAGGAAAACAATCTGGACAAAACGAGTTGCTGCAGGTTACTGCAGGCTTTAATCAGAACTAATATTATTTACCTTCATAATATTTTTGAATATTGGACGAGACATGTTCTGAGGTCGTGTATGAAACTATTTGTTCCATATTTATAATTGGTTTAGCACCTGGTTTCATTCAAGAGATCTGATTGCCTAGTTGCTCGCGAGCTTAAATGGGTAGGGGAGATATTTCGTGAAGTCAAATACAAATAATATTGATTGAAGTATAAATTGATCGGTTATTTTCATAATACGTGTAGCTTTGAATAATGGTTCAATGTGAATTTTGCATTATTGAGGGTCAGAATTGCACCTTTCTGAAGAAACGCTGTTTGGTGAAATATTTTGTCATTATAATTTCCCCATGCCAATATTCCATAACATATATGAGAATGTACCAGTGAAAGATACAGACCTCTCAAGCAGTCCTTTGGTAATATGTTTTTTTTTTTACTTGTTTGATCAAGAACAAGGCGCTGGATATTCACTTGTTAAGCGATATGATATTTCCAGCTAATATTTTCATCTATGAATATGCCCAAGAACTTCACTGATTTTTCTTCGCAATTTTTACCTATTCTTTTGAATATATTATTATTAATTGCAACGTTTAGCCCTGTGAAATTGCATTGTTGTTGATGGGGTCTAATAACGATATATTTAGTTTTTGTTGGATTTAGAGATAATCTGATTGCCCAAAACCAATGGAACAATTTGTTAACTGTTTCATTTGCCTCCAGAAATAATGCTTGTCAGTTGGAGTTCGACATACACAGTGTGGTGTCATCACCAAATGACGACATATTACGATTACACGAATTTGGTATATCATTCACATAAATGAGATACAATAAAGGACCGAGAATAGAGCCTTCAGGGACACCACATTGTATATTGAGAAGGCTGGAGTTATGAGCATCAATGTCTACAAATTGATTTCTAAACCAATTATTAGTATTTCCACGTATTCCAAAAGAGTTTAGTTTATTTAAAAGTATTTCATGGCCGATGACGTCAAAAGCTTTGGACGGATCACAAAAATAGCCAGAGTAATTTCGGGTCTTGGCTTTTTATTAGATTCGGAAAACGTTTTGTATATAATTTTCTCTAATATTTTGGAAATGGCTGGTATTAAGTTTACGGGTCTGTAGTTTTGCAGAAAACTTTGGTCAGAGGATGTGTAAATGGGAATAACCTTCCTGATTTTCAGGTCCTGTGGAACAATACCAATAACAAACGATCTATTTATTATGTGAATAATGGGTTGCAAAATGTTGGAAATAGTTTTCTTTAACAATTTTGTGGAGATGCCATCATAACCCTTGCTTAGCTTCGGTTTCAAATTATAGGTAGTTAAAAGAACGTCAGATGGCGCCACTGGGTCAAGAAACATGCTGTGCATGTTACGTCTGGACATAAATTCTGTAAAACGTTTATTTGAGTGAGCCACATTTTGATTGGTCTGAATGCCAATTTTAGAAAAATAATTATTAAAACCTTCCGCAACCCGAAATTTGTCAGTAATTAAGGTTCCGTTCATTACAAATGTATGAAGAAAGCTTGTTTTGTTATGGAGTTTGCGTATATAATTTCTTAGGATAGACTAAGTTTTTCGTATATTTTGTTTATTTTCCTGAAGGGCGTTTTGAAAAAAAATAATTTTTGGGTGCTCGTTTCAACCTATTAAACATACTGTTATATTTTTTATATGCTGATACGTTGTCAGTAATAGGTTTACTGAACGTTTTGACAAAATGTTTAGCTTTTTGTTTGGACGAAATTTAAATACCTGTTGTAACCCATGGCTCCATTTTTGATACTTTATTATTAATTTTACATGTGGGAAGAGGGAAACAAGTTTCAAATGCGTGTTTATGCAGTTTAATGAATTCAACATATGCTTCATTTGGACTAAAACATTCGTGAAGTCCAAATGCTCCAAATATTCTTTAAATTGAAAAATGTTGGTGTCCGAAAACATTCTCGTTGTCTTCAACCAATTTGGTAAATGTTTGGTTTTCTGTGCTTGTGAAATACAAAATGTGTCAAAATGATCTGCAGATGTGCTAGTTATTCTCGTAGATTTGGTAATTGTTGGTAGAAAAGCATTTTAAAATAAATTATCTATGTAATCGCTGGTCTTAAGATGAGTCTAAAATTGTAATAAGTCAATATCCGTATCGCCCATAATAACACACTGTTTATGTTCTTTACTGACATTGTCCATTATATCAAAAAGAGTACTCAAACGAATTTCCATGTCAACCCTTGTGCGGAATTTGGTCAATATATAATAATAATAGTATCTTATATAGCGCCTTATTCAACTGAACTTGCTCTAAGGCGCTTAACATTTAAAACATAATTAAAACGTATTCTGAGCTCATATAAATCAAATACATTTCATACATAATAAACTGGTTTAATATTATAAATAAGCCAATATGTTTTAAGAACCTTACGAAATATGTCTTTACTTGCTGCGAGTTTAACGTGGTTTGCCAACTCGTTCCATAGCCTGGGAGCTGATGCTCGGAAGGATCTCTCGCCGTACATTACTGTATGGCTTCTTGGTACCCTCAAAAGTGAATAGGACTCAGATCAGAGCATTCTCACTGATATATATTTTTCAATCAGATCGCTTAGATACACTGGTGCTGTTCCATTCAGTACTTTGAAAGTATGAAACGGGATCTAGTACAGTGAATTAAAACGTTCAGGAAGTCAGTGCAACTGGAACAAAACTGGTGTCATATGTTCCCTTTTGTGAGTGCGTGTCACCAGACGTGCAGCACAGTTCTGCACTCGCTGTAGGTGGTTTGTCAGGGAGAGGCGGATATTATATAGCAATGCATTGACATAGTCCAGTCGAGAAATAATAATGGCTTGGACTAAAGTCTTGCATGTCTTATCATTTATGTACTTATGAATAAGTCCTATATTTCTTATTTGTTAATAACAGATCTTACATATAGAATAAACCTGTTTTTCCATTCCTAATGTATTATCTAATATAAGCCCCAGATTTCTTACAGACATGGAATAATTTATATAACTGGATCCTACCTTAATGCGAAGATTCTCAGTTTTCTTTACTTATTGCTTGGATGAGAAAATAATTAATTATGTCTTGTCCTTATTTAATTTCAGCATGTTGCTGTTCAGCCAAGTACGTATGTCAGCAATACAAGCTTCGAAATATCATCCTATTTATCACATGGCTTCAAAGTCATGTAAAACGGATCCCCGTGGTACACCAAAAAGAATCCCCTACATCTGGCGATGTTTCATTGGTCACTGAGACACACCGACTTCTGTCGGTAAGGTACGACTTTACCCAAGTTAAAGCTTTTTCCTTGATTCCAAAGGAAAATTCTAAACGCTTCAGTAGAATTAGATGATCGATTACGTCGAAAGCTGCGGATAAATCAAGCATAATTAACGCCTCAGCAATGTCACTGTGCACTTTCAAGAGAGCAGTTTCTGTTGAATGACCTCTACGATAAGCATACTGATAAATGTCATTAAGATCATTGTGCTCTAAGTGTTATTCTATACGTCTTGCTACTATCTTTTTAATACGTTTAGACATGAAAGGAAGGTTAGAAATAGGACGATTATTCTTCACTTCTTCCTTATCCAGCCGAGGTCTCTTAAGCAGGGGCGTTATGGTGGCTAGTTTCAAACATAACGACATCACTGATTCATCCATTGGCCTATTGACAATGACTGTTATCAGCGGTAGAAGTTGATCCACACATTTCTTCAAAAGCCAAGTGGGCAGTGGATCCAAGTCACATGACCTGTTCGGAGATTTGATTATTATCTCCTTGACCTCAACCTCAGGGGTCGGTCGAAACATTTCGAGCATATTTCCATTAAATATAATATCTGCACCCATGGAAATATCGCCGGTAGTATTTGGGTATCCGAAATGATCTTATTCCTGATGATTGTTGCTTTCCTCATTAAATAATTGCTGAACGTGTCCGCCAGGAGTTCAGCAGAGATAAAATGTGGAAGATTTACATTTGAATTACTTCCCATCAAGTTCTTAATTAGAGTTTCTTTTGATCTTTTCCGTATTCCTCTATATTTGTGGAATTGACACCTTCTTCTCCTCGAAAAGCAGTATATTCATGTTTCTACAGAGATCCCTTTATATCTAAAAGTGCACCATTAAGAAAGTTCGGCGCCAGGTTCTCTCTACTTTCCTCCGAAGTTTATCGGAGTACCAAAAGGTTTCTGGTCTCAACGTGATGATTTTTATATGACACCAAGAATTGTAGATTTGTTTCTTCAGTTTGTGATATAACTTCTACAAATAAAGATTCGAAAACATGCGCCATAAAAACACTGATGTCGTCGCTTATCTTAATATTTCTATTGCCTTGGAATGGGGAATCGGTGTAATCATTGTCTTCTGTGGTGTCCTCATAGAAAAGATATTAAGTCATGTGAGACGGTGTTTGCCCTGATTTGGTCAAATAAAGTCCCGTTTGTCACGTGTATCTTATCACATTAATTGAATCCCTTGTGGAGTCCGCGATACCAGCAGAGAACGGTCGATTAACAAACACACAGGGAATTGTCACATGGGGAGAAAAACATGGACAAATAACATTCAAAAAGACAATATGAATGAAAGGGCAATATATATATATATATATATATATATATATATATATATATATATATATATAGGGATAGATTTAAGGTGGTTATGGATATATGCCAAAATGAACGAAACTCCGCAATTTTATGCCGTTGCGTTGAAATTTGTTATAAACGGTTACTAACGAATTTTACAATTATTTCACAAATATTGGTACGCAATATGCAAATAACATACCTCCGTCTAAAATATCACCTGACAGATTTATGATAAACAAATCGAAATTAAGTAAGTTTTTGGCGCAAACAGACCCATATGAAATTTCAAGATTAAGAGACTCACTAAAACGCAAAAATAGTTCAGGTTATGATGGAATAACTTTGTCATTAATTAAGGATATTAAACACGAAATTTGTCTTCCACTAACAATACTGATAAACAAACACATCGGCGCTGGTACAGTTCTTGATATACTAAAAACTGCAAAGGTTATACCAAGGATTAAGCCAAGGATAAAGAACAATTAAATAACTATAGACCAATGTCTCTACTTCCAACAATCTCCAAAATACTAGAAATGTATTTCCATAAACGACTTTACAATTTCTTACTCTCCCAATCAGTTTTCTACCGAAGCCAATACGGGTTTAGACCAATGTACTCGACTACTCATGCTATATATGAATTTGTAGACAAAGCAATTACTTCTTTTGAAGAAAAAGAAATCACTATTGGTGTATTTATGGACCTCTCCAAGGCCTTTGACACAATTGATCATAGAATATTACTAAATAAGTTAGAGTGGAATGGAGTACATGGCATGGCCTTGGAGTGGTTTAGAATTTACCTATCAAATAGAAAACAATTTGTTCAATATAAAGATAGTAAATCAACTCACACAATTCCATGTGGTGTTCCACAGGGTTTTGTCCTAGGCCTCTTACTCTTTATAATATATACAAATGATCTTCCACATTATCTCAACTTTTCTAAAGCCATCCTATTTGTTGATGACACAACGGATTATTTAACATAAACAATATTCAAAATTTAATTGATAAAATTAGCTCTGACCTTGAATCATTAGCAGAATGGTTTCGAGCAAACAAATTGTCTCCGAATATAGCAAAAACAAATTATATTGTATTTAAATCAAATCTTACACAATTAGATGAACACCTGAAGATTATAATATGAAACAATACTGTTGAACAGAAGAATGTTATCAAATTCCTTGGCTTGTATAATGATTCTCAGTTAGAAAGGAATGATCACATAAAATAGATTAAAAATAAATTAAACAGTTCATTATATCCCCCGAGAAAGGTAAAAAAATTCTTAAATACAAACCATCTAACTATATTATAGTATTCTCTAATATATCCGTATATTGTCTATGGCACATCTCTATGGGGTTCAATACATAAATCTTATGTGAACTAAATCTTCATCAAGCAAAGATATGCAATCCGAATCATAACTGGAGCACAGTATAATGCGCACTTCTAATCCATTGTTAAAAAAGCTAAAAGTTGCTAAACTTGATGATTGATATAAATTACAAATAGCCAAATATATGTATAAATTTCTTCAAATAACACCCCCCCCCCCTTCACAATTCTCTTTACATCAAATGAAATGATACATACATGACACCTTAAATAGAAAAAAATCCACATGTTACTAGTACAACGACGAATTTCAATAACATCCAAAAGTCTACGCCACAAGGATCCAGCTATATGGTACTTGATCCCAAAATAATTTACTTCTAAAAACCAATTAAGTCATTTTGTTATTATAGAATTAATATTATATAAATGCTTGCTTGCTGAATAAATTCTTCATCATCAATGATAATAGCATCAAACTCTTTCTTCTGGAGAACCTTCATATCTATTTCACATGCCCTTTTAGCACCCAAGCCGAGAGAACTCCGTTCATCTGGTTTTCACTTGTTTTCTGTTCCCAGGGTTAAAACTCATGCTGGGACTCGTACTTTTTCAGTTGCTGTCCCTACTCTTTGGAATTCACTCTCTGGTGATGTTAAGCCATCAAATGGCATACTTTCTTTCCGTCACCATTTGAAAACTCACCTTTTCAGATTCGCCGATCCTTCCTAGGTTTCCTTGCCATCTGATCATTGTTGATTAACTTTGCATCGTATCCGGACTATGAGTGTGCCCGATCCCTGTACTAGGTGCACCCCTGCGCTTGATTCTTTTCGAGGATATTGGCGCTAGAGAAGTTTCGTATTTATTATTATTATTTTCACCTGTACTGGTATTTGTGGTAATGAGATGGAGTGGGCTATCGGGGAGGATGTCTTCATCAACTCATTCTATATCCCATTGGTCTACGATCGGTTATATTTATCAATTCATTGCCCATTCCATCAAGTACCCACACTTATTGTTTTCTGTTTTTAGTTGCTGTTGACTTTCTATATTCACTATTTGAAAGTAGCACCCTATCCACCTCATTTCAGCTGAAGCAAACTGTTTTCTAAGATTCATCGTAATTTAATTTTTAATCTCATTGACGACACCAACATTGATAATCAGCTTTCGTTGAAGTAAAACTAGAGGTTTGTTCAGTGAACTGAAAGTGGCAGCACATCGGCATGCCAGTGGGAGCACATGTCTGTGGACGCAATAATCTTATTGTGGGAGCACATGTCTGTGGACGCAATAAACTTATGGTGGGAGCACATGTCTGTGGACGCAATAAACGTATTGTGGGAGCATATGTCTGTGGACGCAATCACTTTTTTTCACCCTTGTACAATGTGTATTTTATTATCATATAATCTTATCTTCTACTTTTACTTCAACTACTTTTAGAAAGTAGTTTAACTTTTTATTCAACTAGATATTTACAAATTTAGTTTTGAAAAGACTTACTTTTACTTCTACTCAAGTACAAACTAAAAATAGTTCAGTCACCCCGTCAGGTGGCACAGTGTATAGAGTACTGAGCTGGGAAACTCCAGGCTTTAGGCTAAAATATTTTCCTGAACAATAGGTTATGTTAATATTTGTACCTTTACACCAGAAAATTGGATTTCGCTTCCTGCCTCAAGGTAAAACTTATATTTCAATGATTTATTTGCAATATTTCAAAATCTTTTTAAATATGGATATAAATATGTTTTGTCGTCTTCTTCGAAAAAAAAAAGTTTATTATCTGAAAACTATTTAATCAATATGTCATAGTTATTTCAGTATTAAAGTATTTTCCCTTTTGATAAGCGAGTATTATTCTGTGTCAATTTATGTAATAATTTTAGAAATTTACAATATATGACATATTCGATGGAGAAAATCTTGCCTGTTGCCTGGTTGAATGAAAAACCCCTCGTACATTATAATAGCTCCATGGCTGGGATTCGAAGCATGACCATAACCATGGGTAATAAGTCCCATAGTTTCTCCATGAGGCCAAACAGGCTATATATATATATATATATATATATATATATATATATATATCACATCTATTTTATGTATTAGTTGAACCGTATATTATGACACATTTTGAGTGTTTATTGAATACTGAATTAATGTCTCACGTTTTTCCCAAACTTACGTATATTATAATCACAGTTTTTGAAGTGTTATGCTATCTGAATACTGGGAATCCAATGTCAATACTGACAAAAAAAAAGTTTTTATTATATATATATATACGTGTTGGTGTTCGTGCTTGCGTGCAATTAAGTCCATTTAATAAACCTGAAAGCACTGTTAATAAAATAACATTTACTACACTAATTGTGAGATTTAAAAACAAAATACTTACTAACATCCTTTACTTTTGATATTTTATTATAATCTTTATTATAATATTTGTAATTATTCATTCGAACTGCTCTAGATGATGCAGTTCCTGTAAACATTGTTAGATTGTTCGTTTACGGAGACTGGATACAACTTCCTTGGGGCGCCTCTGCGGCCTCGTTGGCAGCGTGTTGGACCACAGATCACTGCCACCCGAGTTCGAACCTCGGCGCTGACATATCAGAAGGGTGTTTCATCTTCGACTTCCCTTCATTGCCTTTGGAGGTCGCTCGGCCCATTTAGCATACCATGTTCACAAAAGTGGCCGTAAAACACCAATCACCATCATCATCATATTCGAGTAGTAACAGCGTTTTCTTGTTGTTTAGATGTTGATATTGCTGTACGACCGAATCAGTTTCTTCAGCCTGTTTTTACTGTGCACGGTCTAATGGCCACCGGACAAAAGCTCACCGGACAAATGCCCAGTGGACAAATACTGAACAATAAAGTGGGAGATTGGACAAATGAGCGAGCCCTCAATATTATACGATTGCAATGATTTATACAATTTATAAATGGCAGTATAAATGATTGCAAGTGATAATATAAAGAAATATAAGGATTGCACATATGGCTTCAATAAATGAATCAATTAATTTAAACGTTGAAGAATTTTAACTTTCTTGTCTAAGTTCATTGCAGTTGATTTACGTAGCTTCTAAAGTCTTCAGTTAAATTTCAAAGTAAAGAACTTTAATTGATAATGTATTGTTTTAATTGGAAGTCAGTTGAGAACATAGTAGTGGTACAGGTAGTATTGGGAGTATAATATTTGAAAATGTTTACATTTTGCTTTAATATTTAACACAACAGTATGTAATTTCAATTAAGTGGTAAGATGGCTGCCCTGATATTGTATATCAAGTCAAAAATAATATAAATAATATTAGTTTACAATTATGTTTCAGGTTTCCGGATGTGAACAATCACCCAAACAACATCGAAATTGGTTGGTAAATTTGCGACGTAAAGATTTTACACCAACAAAATTTGCTAGACATTGTTCGGTGCATTTTGAGGATAAAAAGTTTCCTCCTCACCTCCAGAAGACCGAAACAAACCGAAAGCTGCTTTTCCAGCGAACAGTTCCCATCACTGTGACATTTAGCAGTATTCGCGGTCCAGAGTGTGGACCATCTAATGAGAGTGACCCATTGATCACTGTAATCCATGACCATCCTTATGATTTCAAGAAAAGCCCATCAAAGTTAAAAAGACAGCTAGGTGATGATTTGGATGTAGTCGCGAACTATAGAAAGAACTTAGTGTCCCAGAGCCCCACTTCGCGACTAAAAAGTAAAGTAGGTTTTTTATCTTCAGTAGTAGGATCCTTAAAAGAGAAACACTCAGTATCCAGTGCTTATGCAGATGTTCTAGAAGCAACATTTGTTGGTGCACCGTCTGATTTGATGAAGATAATTGTCTCTCAAAAGGCAAATAATAATCCAGGTGCCTATACAGCAGAATTACGGTCCTTTGCGATGACCCTCAAAATCTACTTGGCCAAAGCATACAAATATGTGAGAAACACATTTGACTTAGGCCTTCCACACCCTTCTACCAGTAAAACCTGGTATAGCATTGTCAATACAGATCCAGGGTTTACTCAAGCCGCATTCTCTGCTCTACCTGCCAAAGTTCTGGCAGCAAGAGAGATGGTCAAGATATCATATGTAGTTTAATGCTTGATAAAATGGTCATCAGGAAGCATGTAGACTGGGATGGTGAGAAATTCAGGGGCTTTGTTGATATTGTCACAGGAGTTGTAGATGATTCTCTACCCGAGGCTAAAGATGCCCTAGTTTTCACGGTAGTTTGTATCAATAGCTCGTGGAAAGTGCCCTGTGGTTACTTTCTGATTGACAGTTTAAGTAGTGATGAAAAGGCAAACCTAGTTACTAACTGTCTCGAAAAACGACATAACGTTGGTTTCAAGGTTGTTTCCTTTACCTGTGATGGACCTGCTTCACATTTCGCAATGTTAAGAACCTTGGGGGCAAACCTAGATGTTGGAAGGTTAGACCCTTCTTTCCAGCATCCATGTAATCATTCAGCCAAGGTACATGTCTTTTTATAATCCATGACCATCCTTATGATTTCAAGAAAAGCCCATCAAAGTTAAAAAGACAGCTAGATGATGATTTGGATGTAGTCGCGAACTATAGAAAGAACTTAGTGTCCCAGAGCCTCACTTCACGACTAAAAAGAGAAACACTCAGTATCCAGTGCTTATGCAGATGTTCTAGAAGCAACATTTGTTGGTGCACCGTCTGATTTGATGAAAGTAATTGTCTCTCAAAAGGCAACTAATAATCCAGGTGCCTATACAGCAGAATTACGGTCCTTTGCGATGACCCTCAAAATCAACTCGGCCAAAGCATAAAAATATGTGAGAAACACATTTGACTTAGGCCTTCCACACCCTTCTACCAGTAAAATGTTTGACCGATTGTTCGACATCTGTAACTCAAGAAACTCTTGCGAAGAAATTCAAGGTTCCTTTGCGAAAATGTAGCCAATCATATGTTGATGCATTTCTGGATGAGGCATTTTCCGACATCATCAGCTTGACTGATTGTGCCAGATATCCGATTCATTCTTCACGCAGGAAAACTGGATTTATTGGCTTCTTAGTATAAATCAAGAGCCTGAAAGCTATGTACACAGGTCTTGTTGCTCCGGATTCTGCTCCACTGAAATACCTGTTGACTTATAAAATGAGTTGGGATCAATTGGAGCTATTCTTTGCAGTGTTAGGTCATGAGGTGGGTGGAGTAATAATTCAACATCCAGCCAATTCATTGGTATCTACAAACAGCTATTGGTGAGGCATCCGATTGAGGGTGGACTGGTACACTGGTTTATAGTCTGGTACAACGCAGCGAACAGCATGGATCCTTGAGACGCTGCTGATATCTTGAATATTGAGCTTCATTCGTTTCAAAAGCAAAGTAAAACAACATCATCTGTTGGGTTAGAAACCATATAATTGTCAGATTTGATAATTAGCATGGATTTACCACCAGATGTCTTAGCAAGGTATAAACATAAGATAATCCACGTTGGCCAAGATCCCTATACTATGCCGTCAGAGATCTGGGTCAGCTATGATAATGCCAGCATGTCTTCAGAGGTCACGTACCCTGATAATTATGTATAATTACTTGAACAACGCACCACCCCCTTATACTGGAGATCAACTGAAAGCGTCTAAA
The DNA here is from genome assembly GCA_025642065.1 of Paralvinella palmiformis. Classification (NCBI taxonomy): domain Eukaryota; kingdom Metazoa; phylum Annelida; class Polychaeta; order Terebellida; family Alvinellidae; genus Paralvinella; species Paralvinella palmiformis. The sequence continues at coordinate 52,358 of JAODUP010000649.1, read as the reverse complement.
CGTCTGGAGGCTTATATTTATTTTAAAGATGGAAGAGTCAGATAATTAATGGTTGCACCCACCTGATCTGCATCAAACAGTGATTTTGTGTTGAAATGACACATGTGTATACACAATTATAACAAAATGGTGTTAGTTTTAAGATATTATTATATTCAGGTTAATTGTGTTTTTCAACAGGTTATCATTGATAGAGTCATTGGTGTGGCTAGACATATTGATTATTTCATCTTCAATACATGTATCAATCAGATGGTATAATTGATTCTGACAGATTCACCAAAGCACAAGACAAGCGACTCAAGCCATTTTATCTAATGTTGTTAATTGAACATTTAGGTAATATCGGAGTAAAGTTAAAGGTATTGTACTTTGTAACATTGTGTACTTTTGTCTAACAACACCAATGACCTCAACCTCAATCGCATAAGGGTCATCATCTATTGTTGAGATGTAGAGAGTAAACGTGTTGTTTTTGTTAGTTAATACAAATCTATAAGATGACATCCCTGTATATAGTTTAACCGTATCATCATTGTCAATAAAAGTTGTTACGTTTATGATTAAATCATTAATTAAAACCCTTTGTGCTTCACATTGTGACCGAAGTGGCTGGCACTAGTGTGTACTGGGCGTCCATGTGTCGGCTTTGGCCCGTTTGGATCTCTCTCAGGCGCCGCCCCCCCCCCCCCTTTACTCCTGCTATCCATTTGTTTTTTCTGTCCGGATCGGCTGGAAATCTATAAAAAGGTATAGTCTTGTCCCTTCCTGCACGGCTGTTATAGTTTACAGCAAAACTTGTATGGCCCATGTCGTTAATACCGATGTATTTTGTATTTGTTGTACACCAAACATGAACGTGCCCTGGCTCCCAATGTACCAGGCCAGTGTATCCAGGGATAGCTTGACCCCCCAACAACAAATATCAGTGCAAAACCTCAATAACACAGTATAATAACAAAAATTAGGCTGCGACCAGTGCTGGGGTCGTGCGAGTTTGACGGCTCAATGCGGATTTGGACCAAGCCACTATTCCGAAATAGGGGTGGGAGTTTGGGCTAGGGTTAGGATTTGAGCTATGGTTATGGCAATACGCACATATATTATAATATAGAGATCAGTGATAATCAGTTGTATACAAGTAAAGTGGCGCTCCCATTCTTACTGCCATGCAGCGCCGACAACCTCGCTTCGGCCTCCACTTTAAAAATTAATAATTAATTATTAGCGTAATTGGTTTGAATATACACGTTATATTTTTAAGCATGAATAGCTAGTAGTAACAACAAAAAATAGCAAACACAAATAATAGTAGTTAAATGTTAAGAAATTGGTAGCTGAAGTTGAGCGATTTAACATGGAAAAGGTTGCTGATTGCCATCGGCTTGGCGCCAGCATATGGTGGCTCGGTTGGGTCAAAATAACACTGGCTTGTTTGTTTTGTTGTTCGGGGAGAATCGCCAGGCTGTCGCTTAATCAGCACAGCCTCTATGTTGGAGTGGTTGAGAAACCTCCTCCCCCACCACTCACAGGGGAGCAGTACGGAAAGATGGAGCCGAAATACCCTGAGGGTGATCACTGCCAGAGTGTTTTACGTCCTCAGGGGGTTTTAAACGTCTCCCCTTTATTTTAAATAATTCAGTGGAGACGGCAGCGCCATTTAACGTGGTCAGCCACCCACGATGTAGTGAGCCGAGGAATAAATCCCTGGAAAAGTTTCGACCTCTTACGGGGTTCGAACCTGTGACGGTTGGCACCAAGTGCCGGGTACTTAACCGCTAGGCCACCGGAGCTCACTAATATAACACTGGCGTCAGTTATATATACAGGTCAGTGGTCTAACCACTCACTACTACCTGTAGTCGGAAAGCTTTGATTTAGTGATGGAATATAAAATAATTGAGATCTATTAATATATTCAGCTATGAAAAGGTAAACATACCACATTCTGCTAATATTCCATTTACATTTATAATCGTTTTGTAGTTTGCTTGAATAATTTAGTCACCTGATTGATGTATTGGCTCGAAAACGCCACAGGTCAATGAACGATTAATAGGAGATGAGTTCTTATATTACTATTTACATATATTTCACTCGGTCAAAACACACTACTTCATAATGTTTATTGACAATTCACCGAGCGAACTGTACATTTTACTCATTATTACCTGAACTTTATAAATTGGAAGGGTACTACCTATTCACAAACTATTTCCGAGCAACTAATCTGCACTTAGAAGGACAAAACAATTCAAGGAATCTGTTTGGTGTGAGATTAATCTTCAAGACAATGATCAACTATTAATCTGAACCATATACAAATCCCCAAACAGTAGTGCCGAAAAACACAATCTTCTACAAAGCATTATTAACAAAGCAACAAAAAGGAAACCAAGTCACTTCTTGCTAATGGGAGACTTTAATTATCCAGACATTAACTGGAGACTAAATCCAGCCACTAGATTTCTTGAGACACTACGTGATGCATATTTACATCAGCATGTGATGTTGCCGACACATTATAGAAGCTCAAGTACCTATATCACAAAGGGGACTACGACACCATCACACATGAAGTAAAAACGTTGAACTGGTACTCAAATGATGACTTAGAGACGTCTTGGAATCACTTCAAATATAACATATTAAATCTCATGGACAAACAAAATCAGAGAAATAAAAAGAAGCGGCCAAATTACATGACGAAAAAATCTGTTGAGAAGATAAAGGACAAGAAAAAAGCTTTCAGCAAATGGAGAGAAACTAGAGCCGGGCTTCTCTACAAACTTTATGTCTGCAAGAGGAATCAAGCAAAGTGGGCCTGCCGCCAAGCAGAAAAAGAATCTGCAAACAAAATCTCCAGAGAGGCGAAGGATAACCCGAAGGCATTTTATAAATATGCACAATCAAAACTCAAGATCCAAGCTAGGATAGCACACTTGAGAAAACAACGGACGAAACCCTTCTTACAGCATCAAAAGAAAAGGCCGACCTGTCAAACAACTTCTTCTCATCTCTGTTTACACAGGAGGCATACGATCACATGCCAACTTTCCCCGATAGGAACTATGATGAGCCAGCCCTAGATGTGTCATTCACAGTAGCAGACATTGAGAAGAAGTTTAAGACTCTAAGACCAAACAAATCTCAAGGTGCTGATGGTCTTCATCCCAGAGTTCTATGTGAACTACGAGAACATATAGCGGAACCTCTACAACTTATTTCGGAAGTCACTAGACACTGGTGACCTCCCTGATGACTGGAAGATTGGAATCTTATCCCATATATTCAAGAAGTGAAACAAACAAGCGCCTTAAAATCATTGGCCAGTCAGCTTAACTTCTATCCCAACCAAATTCCTGGAGCACGTAGTTAGAAATATTATAGTGAAGCACTTGGACTTAAATGCATTGCTGTCAAGCTGTCAACATGGTTTTGTCAAGGGGAGATCTTGTGTTACACAATTGTTGGATGTAATGGACCACTGGACTAAAGCATTAGATAATGATGACTATATGGATTGCATCTATCTAGACTTCGCTAAGGCCTTTGATTCTGTTCCCCACCAGAGGCTACTAAGAAAAGTATATGGATATGGCATCAGAGGAAAGCTTATCACATGGATCAGGTCATTCCTCATAGGGAAAAGACAGAGAGTCTCCATAGCCGGTGTATCCTCCCTACAGGCACCTGTCCTAAGCGGCATACCACAGGACAGTGTTCTGGGATCCCTCTTATTCATTATCTTCATCAATGACATGCCAGAGGTAGTAAACAATCTAATCACGATGTTCGGGAATGACACAAAACTGTTCAGGACTGTAATCAGAGAAGCAGACTCAACGGTTCTCTATACAGACTTGATTGCACTGCAAGAGTAGAGTTACAAATAACAGCTGAAATTTAATGCAGATAAATTCAAGATATTGCACATAGGAGGGAAAATCCAAACCAAAAGTAATTTATGACCCAATGTGGAAAACCAGTAGAACTAGATGAGACCACACTGGAAAAAGATCTGGGTATCCATATAGACCCCGAATTAAACTTCAGTCAACACTACGAAAAACAGGTCAACAAAGGAAACCCAATACTGGGCTTGATACGCAGGACATATTCATATTTTGATGTTGAGTCTGTGACCAGACTACTATATACGTCACTGGTTCGATCCCACCTTGAGTATGGTAATGCAGCCTGGAGGCCCCTCTACAACAAAGACATCACCCTACTTGAGAATGTACAAAGACGTGCCACTGAGTTAGTGCCGGGCCTGCATGATAGGGAATACGAGGATAGGCTGAAACAATTGAAGCTACCAAGCCTTCACTACCGTAGGACAAGAGGCGACATGACTGAGATGTACATACACATGGCATGTATCATATAGACGCCAAGTACATCAAATTAGATCAGTCGCAAACCACCAGAGGGCATTCACTCAAACTAGCCGAAGAACGCGTAAACAAAAGGGTACGACAAATGTTCCTCATCATAAGAGCGCCTAATGCGTGGAATCAACTCCCAGCTGAGGTTGTAAATGCGCCAAGTCTGATCGTCTTTAAGGCAAGGTTAGATAAAGCCTGGAGTCGATGGAAATATAGCCAACAACCGGTAAACGCATTCTTCCAGTATGACAATCCGACCCTAGGTAGGTCACTATCTGCTAGCAGGTTATAAACCTAAACTATCTGCAGAAGATGATAAGTATAAGTAATTAAGTACATGCACCTGTATCAGTGTATGGCATACTGAAGAGTATATAACTGAAATTTGATCATTTGTCACGATGATATAGGAATCTATGCTGATGACATTGACATCTTTGAACATGGTCATATAATAATTATAAACAAAGTATATATATATATATATATATATATATATATATATATATATATTATATAATGCAGCTATAATTGAAAACAAAGCACAGCTATTAGTACATATAATCAAGTCTAGTTTTAATTTTAATATCTCCGACTATAATTTATAATAACAAAACTTCTATAGCGCTAATATCTTGGAAAAGAATCGAGCTCAGTGGCGCATCTAGTACAGGTTTTGGGCAAACTCATAGTCCATATATGATGCAAAGTTCATTAACAAATGCTCAGATGGAGTGGAAACTTAGGAAGGATAAGCCAGTCTGAAAAGGTCAGTTTTCAAATGGTGATGGAAAGAAATTATGCTATTTGATATGATTTAATTACTTAATAGGTAAATCTATTTCGGTCATGATATTCAAATTGACTTAGCACCTTTCAAGAAGATGTATTGCTGACACAGATCTAGCTGTTCTCGTTAAGAGCAAAAAGATGAAAACCTTGATCTGCGGCATGTTTTCTGGCATTCGTTGAGCTGAGATAAGTCGATGACTTTTACTTGCCCATACCAAGAGGTTATTGTTGTAAGTTACAAACTCAAATAATATAGACAACTTAGATCCATTGGAAAAAATTGAGTTGATTTAGTTATCAATATAAATCATGGGCACAAAAATATTTAGCTCTGTTATTCCTATATTGCATTATATTAAAGACTTTGATTAAAATAAAATATTGCTTTTAATACTACATTTAAGTAATCTTACAATTTAGGACCTTTTGATATATAATAAAACACATTTAATAATAATCTTATATATGCATGTGAATGTTCACCGATTTAGATTTCCAGAGCACCCAAGTTTACTGAGTATAAACATGTCTCTGTTGTTGATATTTAATTATTATTGGAAAGTTTGGTGTACAAGTAAGAGATTAAAATAAACTGACTAACAAATAAATATAATGAATAAATTAATCTAGTTACAACTAAAACATTTCACATCCATTTGTTTATATAGGTAAGTCTAGTCTTTTGATAAGTTTTCTTGTTTTCATCACTGCAGTCTGCCGTAGCTGAACAGTTTGGAAAGAAAGTGAATTACCACAAGGTTTCATAAGAACAGAAAACTCCAAAATCATACAACCAATGTTTTTTTTGATTTCTTGAGGAAAGACCTGAAGTATTTCAGCACCATAAAATTGGGTTTTAATGCAAAATGTATAATTACCGATATGCCAGAGAAATTGGTTTTTTGTTTCTTCTTTTGTAACCCATAAAGTGAATATAAAAACAATTTGCTTTACTCATTAGTACTTTCATATCTGACATATATGGATGATAATACAAAACTGTATCTAACAACCAAAATGTCAATGCGTAAATGCGAACATACAAACTACAACATCTTCCTCTGATGGCTGTTCATCTTCACTTCCATCATCCTCTTCTACCGATTCTTCACGGATGACTGGAAATTAAACGTATTTTGTGTTTGTCCTAAATGCTGGCAGTGAATAATTCACTTTCAAATATTGGTGGATGTAAGCCAAATATTTACCTTGCTATTGGCATTTGGTAATAAACATCTGCCAAAAATGTGTTTTCTGGATAGATAAATGTGCATGAGACTTATCAGATTAAGGAAAGAATTAGGTAATTGAAATACTCAATATTAAATGCAAATGATACATACTTTGCAATGGCTCATGGGAGTCGACTCCACCATTTATTCCTGGGAGATAAAAAAGTACTGAGTGAGCATCTGGATATCCACATAGATATATGTACAACTACATAAAGTCATCAACAAAATACTGTCTGTGAGCCTTTGAATGGTTGCGTTTCTGTGTAGGAATATACATTTAAATGTATATATATATAGAGGGTGACAAAAACGTTATTTGGATATTTCTATTCAATGTTATTTTTAAAGTTAGGAGCTACTTTTACCAACCATGAGTCACTGTTTTCCCCATTATCCCAAGGATCCAATCTTCCAGTGGACTTACAGTCCTACCTCCGAATCCCTTCCTGCTCCTGTTTTGTGCCTCAGCGATGTTATGGTGGATACCTGTAACAATAGAACCATCAATTTGACTTTCTGGAGGAAAGCATACTTTCTGTGATTGTTTCTTGTAGTAAAGTTGTGTACACTTTTTCTCAATGGATGAGACTTGCATTTTAGTTTCTGAAAGGTTTATAATAATAAATAAGCTGAAAAAATCAAGATATGGCCCTCTTCCTTGTCAAATTTAATTAAGACCTCCTTCTTGGATTAATACAAAAATTGGCAGATAATGTAGTAATCTTCAAGTTCACTTACCCCCAATTTCGTCTGATGAAAACTTTAACCGATGTAAATGTATTGAAATCGGAGGAATTTTTCAAACAGCGCAAACTAATAGCCTGAAGTGAACAATTTGAAAACGATGCAATGTACCACTGTGACATACTAAAAGTCGGACCCACATACACAGTCTTGGACCAAGCCGTTTTACAAGATATTAGGGGGAATTCTGTGTTTCAAATTTATATTTTATATAATCAATGGAAGTCGAGCCCTCATATGCATAACGTAATAGAACAATATAATTTGCATTTACCATTTTGTGAGCATTTAAAATCTCGGACTCAATTTCTCACGATGACTCACTATAGTTTTCCAATGGTTTACACCAGTATTCATCAGATGGCAGCACTTAATTTATGCAAGCCGATACGATAGATCTCTGATTAGGTTGACAGGTTGTGGAAGTATTTCAAATGAAAATAAGTATCTCTACCCCAAACTTCAACAAGACAAGATCAATAACAAAATAATCATTAATTAGACTGGCCGATACCCAACTCAGAAGATTAGGTTTCTGGACATACACACGGAACTTTACCTGCCCATCACCCCTAACACTATGCCGGCACTGTCAATAAGTGTACCACCCGGTCCAATATCTGCTCAACTGCCTAGCCAGGCAATTGGGAAGGGTTTTCTCCTCCGAACATTCTATCTATTGTAAACTGAGGTAGCTAAACCACGTTAAACAACTGTCATCTTGCCCATCATCATTATAACAGAAGTCAACACCAGGTGGCTGCGTCCAATAGACAATAGCCAGGGATCTCTACCCCACACTTCAACCAGACAAGATCAGTAATCAAATATCGCAATGGCTAGCAAACGTAAACCAGTATGAATTGACATGAAGTTGCAAGCTCTTGAGGAAGTTGAAAACAAGGTGAAATCTAAAACTCAAATTACTAAAGAATCTGCGTGCAAAACTGAATAACTATCTTTAGTGTCTTGTAACAGATTATTTCATGTAAGAAAAATGTGGAAATAAAAGATTAATAGACCTTGAATCACCGTTCCTTTTCAGTGTGTACGCGAGATTTGTTTGTATATTTTAACGATCATTGCCGGTGATAATACTTCACGATTCCAACAGTCAGTAAAGGAAAATGAAAGATAAGGTGATATTTAGTATATTTCTATTCAAAGAAAACTGATTTAGTAAACAAAAATAAATTAAATTGGAAGTTCTATGTGGTATAATTGGCAGAACACATTTCTCGTGTACAAGCGGATTGCCATATTCGTAGCGAAAGTTTATGTATAGGAGTGTCTTTCCCATAGTGTTTCTTCAATACACATCTTTGGCCATTTATAATAAAATTGAAAATGGACAAGGTAGTTGTAATACTATCATTTTACCAGAACAATTCAGAGATATCTTCAACGATTTGTTTTATTTGTGGTCATTTTCCGTGTAGCCGAGCAGTAGACTGATGGCGCATGCGCACGTCGCTAATAATGCGCAGGCGTAGATGGGTAATTCTAATAAACAAACGGGTGTGCTATTTGGATCGAAAATACTCATCAAATCGGAGACATATTGTGTTACACAAAAGTATTGATTGATAGAGCAATAATCCGGCATTGATATATTGCATTTAGGTATTATTTCTCGTGAATTAACGCAAACCATGAGTTGATTTTAGTTGTTTATAGAGGCTAGCTTACGATAGACAATAATTGTTACATTTGGCGATGTTAGAAATACGGACATACTGCTATACATCGGTCACTTGGGGTGGGGGGTAGACTAAACGGGTCATTGAAGGATGAAAAAACGATGACGTCAAATTGGGTTTTCCCATTTATAGCGAGTCGTTGGTGTCGGCTTATAACCACTATCATGACTATGGCGTTGTTATACAAGGTTGGCATTAGATCATAATGAAAGAATTGGTATATTCAATCAATCAGTCTACCAAAATTAATTATTCGGTGTTACGTATTCTACACACACGTACACACAGATAGAGAGAGGGGTTAGATAACGACTTGTGACGTCAGCATCTGTGATGTCGAGATGTTCTATGTCAGTATGTGTAGGTTTGTTTTGAACCCCAGAAATGATTGCTGAATTTAAACTGGGTAGAGCGCGAGACTATTTACCTGTGGCTATGGTCGTCCTGTGCTGGAAGTCGCAGGTTCGCCCCTCGGCCGTGGCACTATAATAGGAGGAGCTTTTCATCCAACCAGGCAATTAGCAAGGTTTTCTCCACCCAATATGCCATTTATTCTAAATTTATTTACAATTAGTCTCCCCGTGGAAGCTATAAATTACAGACCGTATGCATTTGAGGTTGCCAGCCACGTTAAAAAACTGCCATTTCGGCAATTATTATTATTATGTGGTGTCAAAGTAGGTATCTTGTACATGTGTTAACTAACTACTGAACCACGCGCACGTGATATATATACAGATGTATAGGTCTGTGTATGTATAAATATGTGGAGGTGTAGAACATATTGTTTTTAGATTGATGTATGCATAGTTTTATTTATGTATAGATTTATGGAGGTATGGTCTTTTCTGATGTTCTGAGCCAGTGCCACTATATATGTACACACACACACACACACACACACACTGCGTGCACACGGTGAAAGGGGATGATTGTTTTAAGTCACCTTCGCAGAGTATTTCTTTACCTATTAATCTGCTATGTATAATCAATGTTTTAAAGGTAGTTAATTTCATTATATGTCAAAGGAAAGTAGTCAAATTGTTTTAAATAGTAACCAATCAGGAGGCCGTATTTATAACTGAATGTATAACATAACTCATCCTACTAAACACAAGAAGACACCGAAAAACACAGGATTACGTCTGATAAACACTGGAATACGCCGACTTAGTCCAACTGAACACCTGGATAGACCAAAATATACTTACTATTCACCACAAAATTTTCGGTGTATTCCGTTGTTTTCGGTGTATTCCGGTGATTAGCGGAACTTTTGAGGGTCGAAAAGTAGAGAAACAAAATAAAATTCTATATTCAGCGTGGATCGAGTATTTTCGATTTTGTTTTCTTTCATCAGTGCTGATTGGAAATCAAAGCCAATACGGATACGACTCCTAGACACCTCACTAGTATAGTATATAATATCTCTCCGAATGTAAGGAGATCTATTGTTTATCTTCGGTTTGATTTTTTAAGTACACCTGTAACCCTTTAGAAATTAATTTAAATGTCCGCCTCGAAACATGGCCGAGTTGCTGATAATCCACAACAAACTATCTTATGTTAGCAGATTGTATACCAGATATTTAATTAAGATGCCATATTTACAGGTGGCCCGTGTTTGTTTAGTTATTCGTTTCTTTCATTCAATAAAGAAACGACTCGACTACTATCTTGTCGAAAGGGAGAATGTCAGAAGTACGTTACGTATATATTACACGAGTTCATTTTCTTTAAACTTAGTTTTATTAAATGAAGAATAACTATCTTTGATCTGGATAGTATAGATAAATAACATTAAGATAGCAGTAACGCACGGGGAAGATAGGCAACACAGGCTGCACAACGCCAGTGGATGTGGTTAAATGTATACCCGATTTTCCCGAACTCCCCTCCTTTTAAAACATCTGATTTTGATACGATCCCATCTGGTCATACCACATAGCTGATCATAGCTGTAAACAAATTCGTTTCAGACATACACCTATCTGACAATGGCCAAACCGTTTACCAGAACTGATGACGAGGCGGATATCCTTCGCCCGCCTGGCAAGAAGTTGCTGGGAATCGATCAGCGGAAAAGATGTTTTTTTCGAAGATCCTCGCCCCGAACAGATTAAACGCAATATCGATACAAAAATCGAATCAATCATCGAACGCCTTCCGGAGTTCGACTCAAGGTTCAAGGGAAAGTGTATTCCCATGGGGAGCTTCGCACGAGAATCTCAAAGTCGGTCAACCGGACGAGTTCGACTGTTTTGGTCGAAATAACAGAACTAAGCGGAACCGATCTGGTTTACATGAAGTCAGAAGTTGGATTTGCCGATGTGAAGTTCAAGAAAGCTCCTATTCACGAGTGGGTCATGGTTGACCATTACATGAAAGAGTACGGGCGTAGAAGAGTTATCGATCCACGGGCGCTGCAGGAAGAATTCAGAAAGGCCATAGATGAAGTATTGAAAGTAATAAAGCTTCCAGAACATTGGAGACATGGCGGTAACAGACGACCAGATTTTAGCGGCCATAGAAAACACGGCCCGGCGACGCTTTATCAGTTTGAATTACACTAGGGAGAAGGAAACATTGCAGGTCAACTTCGATATCACTCTTGCTGTTAAAGTGGACAAATCCGTCGGCTTGGATACGTTTCAGTTAGTAGAAAGACTGAAACAGTTTCTGGATTTTAACAGTTACGCAGAAAAGCTGCGACGCCTGTTGGATGACGAACCCGGATTCGTATTATTCCACTGTATTCGAAGGAAATGGTGGTGAAAGGGAAGTTTGGCAGGAAGTACTCTTGGTGAGCGTCTTGTTCCTTCGCAGAAAAGTGCCTATTGGACGAATTCCCGAAGGGCTCCTTCGTCAAAACCCTGATCCGCGTTTCGAAGATCTTGCGCGTTGAGTACTTAAAGATGCCGGAACACCGAAAAAAGAGGAAAGGCAGCGACGGAGAGCGACCATTCGACCAGCAGCCAGCCAATTGTCAAGCAGATCCTTCCAATATTCAAGAAATGACACGAGAACGACTACAAGACGTGGAGATAGGTTTCGTGGAATCGAAAGACGGGGAGAATTGAGGCCCGTCGTAATACGTGACGTCGTTCGAAATCAAGACCGAAGTCCTAGAGATGCCGTTTAACTCCCTTTGGACGCAGGAACGAGCCAGAGGGCCAGCAGAAGCCGAGGATCTGGCGCGTTACACGGCCTTACTGTTCCTGTACTTCCACAAAATCTTCTCCGCCGAGTCCAGTTCGGTGCCCAGCTTGTACGTCGTGGATAAACCGGTTTGCTCGCCTCTATCCGCAGAACGATGCCAGCAGGCAGTAAATGGACTAGACCGGTTATTTTCGGAACTTCAAAGGGACGACTTTGGGCCAGAAGAATGAAAACAGACAGATGAGAAAGAATTTATTAATGATTTCCATAATAGGCATTGTACAGTACATATATATTTACAAATTAAAGATAAAATAAATACACAACACCTCAATGAAATCGGGCGTTTTAAATTTCTGGCTCCATTCCCATGTTTTCAGTTTCTCGCTGGCGAACCTCGTCGGATATTGCGAAAACGGTGCTGCAACAAGCGAATAGTTGGGACAACTAACTACCCGAACTGGCAACTGGTTCACTATATTAGCTGCTCACAGATTGATCCCATACTATGTTCTTCACGCGCTCTCAGGTCAGCTCATATTTGTGCTACGTTATAATATATTTCAGGTACGTTTTCCGTATCCTATAGCTCGTTACTTTACCATTTCTTATCAACTGTCCGATAGCCATGATGTCTTAAGAATTAGCCCCATATCAACCTATATTAAGTTATCCAGACGACGCCTGAAAGGCATATATTCATTATATTCCAAATAAAAATTACTAAAAACTCGTGAATTTCGTTTTTTTATAGATCAACTCGAGTAATATGCTTTGGGGATTAGATTTGGACATTTTAAAAGAATATTGGACATTCAAATACCGTATTAACTGGTTAGTTTGTCAGCATGGGTAAATGAGTCTTTTGAATGCTCCGTTTCATATATAATTTTAAGATTAATTTCCATGATATTCTAAAGAACATATAATCGTTAGATCTAAAACATTAACGAAGAGTTTTTTTAATCTTGTACATGGGCAACAAGCATTAATAATGCTTGTGGGATGCTAATACTTGATCACATGATCAATTCTGATATATCAGATTTCTGACTTCAGTTACTGAAATATCCTGCCCTGATTGAATTGCATGGGGCGGATATTTATTGTGCGATTTTAAGCTAGAATTCAGCTTTTGTTTTAAATCTGCGCAACCAGGCTCAGACACAAATTCGTTCAGGCGTGGAGTTCTATCGAGACTCAAAATAAGACGGGATTGTAGATTAACATAGGGAAATAGTGGATCTGCTTAATTTAATAGATATAGCAACTACGCAAAATATATTGCTTGTTGAAATTGTTCTGATTAACCGAACAAAGAAATATAGTTATTATTGCTACTAATAACGGTTAGGCAGGAAGACATTTGTTGATAACCGTCATGCTAAGGAACATTTTCACATTTTGTACTACTGAAGTGTCCAGACCTGGGGTGATTATATTTTGTATCTAGATACATTGTACCTAGATACTGTTTTCAATGTAACTGACATGTACCTAGATACATCTGTCAATTATTTAAACGTAACTTATCTAGATACGATGCAAAAGTATCGAAATTTCAGATGCATGGTTATTTTAAAAATTCGTATATGTAAGATCTTTTGCCCTGATCGATGCTGACTGAAAGACCATAGATTCGAGACCCTTGTGTTCATACGAATGAACACGAATTAGCGTGTTTGTATTAAAGTTGATAATTTGTGAATCAACATGACTATACAAAAGTTAAAACTGAAAACTACTGAATAAGTATCATCTTTTTTGCACACGCAAATATACACCCAATTACAGCATACACCGCACAGAAAAAGAAACTATAAATGTATCTAGAAACATTTGGAAAGTAACTGCCATAAATCTTGTATCTAGATACGTAATTGTATTTGAACACATTCCAATGTAACTGTAACTTATCTAGATACATTTAAAATGTATCTGCCCCAGGTCTGGAAGTGTCAAGACTTTTACTCCCGACATCTTTGTGATCTCAGTATACACAACTTAACCAAGAAAGGCGATCTACTTCCAATAGCTTCACATCGTTTAACTCTGAACAAAATGAAGTAGCAAAATACAGCCAATTTATAGGCATTTAATATCGCGTCTGATATTGTTACTTTATATAATTGGTGACGAGACCTCAAACGAAGAAAGACAACCAAGACAATCCCTAAACCCAATCCTGCCTACATTTTATATTTATTTCTTTGTTGGGTATAAAATTGTTTCTTTGCACAAAACTTAACCTCTCTGGTATGTCATTTTCTTTCCAAGGACTTTTTCCATAAGCAAAGGTAAACGTTTTAAAAATTGCAGTCCGTGCACGAGATTCATGCATTGCAAATTTGCCCACTTTCCCAAACCAGGGTGAAGCACGGTATGATCTCTGCAGGTCTACATTACTATACGCTGCCAATCAAACACCCATGATGCCAGTTAAACAGGTGTAAGAAGAATTGTGAACTTCAGCTGGTAAACAGACCATAGTTTATTCTCTAGGCTTGATCTCATTCTGGCACGGCTCAACCATAATACAATAACATTGACACTTTACAACTGAACACCAGAACAGCTGGGAATATAACTGTGCGTCTGACATCAAAACCGCCTTCAGGCGACAGAGTACATATTCAAACTGACGTTTATTCATATAAAGGATGACTCGGATTTGGCCACTTCTGTACGAAGCCCGACCAGTAGCAGTCAACTCTCTGACACTGTGGGACACATAAGACCTGAAACTTCGACAAGAATCACGCGGGGCGCGCACACACACACACACACACACACACATTACAGCTCAACATCTTAAAAAGATTATGCACAGATGCCAAACAGAATTCAGAAATCCTTAACAATATGTAACTGGGATAAGAGAATAAGACTGTGATGGAAAACCCGACATTTATAAACAGCATGCATCTGCAATAATCTGTAACAATCTGTAACATTCTGTTGATACACAACTGCAAATATCATTAACATGACAAATTCAACTGAATAAGTCAAAAACATTATAATATCCCTGTCTTCTAATTCAGACTGATATTTATAAAGAAAGAACTGATATCATTACATAGCTTAATCAATCACCTACAGGTAAGTGTAACTTATCAAATACACATCCAAACACATGGAAGAATAATTGCATCATGATACAGAAAATGGTTTCCAACACACACACATACACACACACGCAAACACATACAAGTCTGCAGCAGAACTATAGTAAAATAATTTTAAAATACTTTATCCAAATCTAAATTTATACTACAAAAATCATACATTTATATTACGTGTCAACTGGAAATTGTTTGCCAACCTGATAATCAATCAATACCATTTATACGTATTTCTTTCAAATTTTAGATAACCAAATTTTTCAGTGAATACAGCAAAAAGAATATGATGTCTGGGTGTGTGGGTGTGTAAATTTTCACATATCCACACAAGTCTGCATGCACTCAAAGCATTTGCGATGTTAAATGTCTCCATGTAGTCCTTGAGTGATTTCAGCCTTCTTGACAGTAAAGCGAACCATCACAATTTTTCATCCACATGCGCACCATAATCACGTCACAGGCAACTCCTAGAAATGTACTCCAGAGAAGATAGCCACTATTTTGCCAGTAAATCCCTGTTCAGGGCTCCAGAATGTGCAACTCCCAAGATAATATCTACACAGTTCCACACCAATTTAATACGGCTATTGATGCATAACATACTGTTCAAGTTTAGATCACAGATGGTTAGACCAGTGGCTGTCCATCTCAGTGAATTATCCACTCACACATCTACAAATGCACACACAGAATTCCAGCATTATGTTCACTAAGCACAAATTCCTAGGCTAGGAGAAGATCGTTGACGTTGGTGTTACAGGCTTACTAGACATTCCTGAAATTAAAACAGAAGAGCCGGTTACTAGGTATGGTTGCCAGCAGCCACTAATGAAATACAGCTCACAGCTAACAACTCAACAAAGAAGTGACTATTGTACATGGCTGTATTTGTATTAACCAGAATTCTAAGACACATCTCTTAATTCAAGCAATCCATATTGGGCACATACTTGCATTTGTTACTGGTCGTAGTACTAGGTACTGAAGGATATCAGATAATGAAACCACGCCTACTACTTGATTATTATCTGCTACCACAAGCCGATGAACCTACAATAATTAATGAAAATAGTTAGTGACATGCTGATTGATGAATACCTATTTGAACTGAGAAACCTTTCATATTTCAAATATTCACAAACATTGGAAATTAACTGCATTCTCATTACTAACTACTGCCTCATAACTGCCAAATAACTAATTTCCAGCAAACATTTATCCGACAAAAAAGGCAGTTCTGTTAAATACTGCTATTTGAAGTGAAGTAGTTATTCTAGTGCTTAGTAATATAACTACTAACTCTTGCTATATTAATGACACTTTTCTGGATTTGGCAGGCTAAATTAGCTAAGTAATCTGTGAAGGAAATGTGTTGAGATGAAAAAAAAGTAGAAAATTCTTCCGCACAAACACAGCAATTTTAAACCACTTTAGAGGTCTATCTATATATACACAGTAAGTTTGGCCATACAGACAATGAATCTAGTATGCAGATTTATAAAATTTGGGAAATACAATTACAGGAAGTTAACCAACTTTTATAACCAGAACACCTTCCTGTAAGTATGTAGAGCTAATACATTTCATAATAATTCATACGCCAAACATAAACTTATAATATGCTTATGATGCTAGTCACAAATGTATTTTACCATCACTTGTTTATGCTACTGCGTTATAACAGTGATAAAACATTTGGCAATCATAAATGATTAAACACAAATGACAAAATATACAATTCATATTTGTCCTGAAAGATTAAACAAGGAAAACATTTTATAACTGACACAAATTGATATATAAACTTTGCTAAACAAATTATTATGTTAAGGCCTCTTATCTGGTCAATTTTGACAATTGTGATTCATTTCCACCGAGTTTCCAGACTGTTTTCATGTCAAGCTGGTGGTAAAATGGTAACAAATGCTAAACAAATATTATCAAGACCTAATTATTTCTAGATTGGCTGCCTGTGAGCTGGCATATTCTATTTCAAACCTTCACTGAAACTTTATAAATTTATCAATGGCAGTGCATCTGAATATCTGTGTGAACTATTTAATGGACAATTCTTCTTAAAAGTCCACCAAATTAGTATACTCTAATTATTATACTATTTTCTTAATTATGGACTTATAATCACGACACAGACTTTTCTATGCAAACACCTCCCATATAGCCACAAACCCAATTAACTTATTAATTTTAGCAATATTAAAACTCAACACTGTATAACACAAATTTGTTGCTTTGAAGATTGAAAACGAGCACACTTACCTCAGCTTTTACTATGCGTTCGATAATTGTGGCCAGTGAATCTGATTTACTACACGTCTGTACACCTTCAAAACCCTGTAACAGAATATAAATTTACTGATGTGGAATATACACATGGATCAATAGAACAATATATTCAATAGAACTTTCTGCCATGCCATCTCTTCCATGCCCTTTCTGCATTTAAAAACATGAGAATAATGATTTGGGAGTTCATCAATAGTTTGTTGTATTTGCATGTAGACAATATTACACACAGTTATCTTAATCCAAATTGAATGATCAACTGTAGCAATATGAATAATGATGATGCTACTGTGTCCAGCTGACAGGGCTAATATAATAATATGATGATTGATGTTTTATGGCCACTTTTGTGCACCTGGTAGGCTAAATGGACCAAGTGACCCCTAAAGGTAATGAAGTCAAAGATGAAACACCCTTCAGATATGCCCATGCTGAGATTCAAATACAGGTGGTAGTGATCTGTGATCAAACGTGCTACCTGTTAGACCATGGAGGCGCTCCTAATAATAATGATGCATATTTATAAAGCGACAAAACCAGTAACTCTGTTCTGAGGTCCTGTGCAATATTATCCCTGAATCGGACTTGTTTCAACCGAAGACACAAATCAACTCCCAAGGAACCATACAATGCATGCTGCCACAATAGGTGCACAGCATTACTCAAATGAATAGCTAACATGTCCTGTCCAGTTCTCATTTCTGGCTGATTGAACCAGTACAAAAATGTACTATGCTCTAAGTAACTACACCATCATTGCTTAACAAAAGGCTATTGGATGGCTATGTATATCAAGAAACTAATAAGAAATACACAATTGAGCTAATAAAAAAACCAAATGAATTCCATGATGTTAACTGAATGTTGGCAGGCTATTGATCAGCTATATTTGGATTTTATTTATAGTCCATTAAGGGTGTGTGATCTCCAGATTATAATTTTGCATTTAATAGGAATGTTGGCAATTTTTCCATAGTGCTGAACATTTGATTTGACTGGCTTTATTCAGTTAATACTAGCCATATTATACTACAATACAATGCCTGTATTACGGTTATTGATTTGTGGCCGTAGTTGACGACTGGCCGCAAATCAAGTCAACCCAAATTTAGCTTCATTGAGAAGCTTGTTATTGAAATTTGAGCCATGCTTGACTAAACATTAGGTCTAAAACATGTTATAATTAAATTTTATTCATGGAAACATAATAAAAATAACAATAATACCATGAAAGTACATCGCATTGTGATCCATGTGTACAAATTCATAAGATTATTGAACTATTTTTTAAGAATGATGTGATAGTGGTTTGCTTTGTGGTTAAAGCAGATGAAGAGATCACGTCTTGCAAGTCCGATTCTAATGAAACTGTTGTATCATAGTTTTTAGTGAGTCCTTTGTTCAGAAAATAATGTTTTAGATGGCTCGTCCACCTGAGAGCATCTCCAGTTGTTTTAACCGGACATTCTGGCTCATCATCTTCGTCCGCTTCGTCGTCATCGACAGGCCTCTCAGTGACGAGAAAGTCTGTGATCAGGTTACCTAATTCAACAGTTTGTGTGTTTTCTCTATGTTTCTATGACACTAATTATCATCACATGTGAATTGCTGCAATCAGGTAAAATTGAGATTGGCAGCGGGCGGTCAGTTTATATGCTGACTGGCCGTTATTGGGGGGGGGGGGGGGGGGCTCGATTGGCATTTGAGACTTCAAGTGTTGACCGTAATACGCATTAGAGGGTTGGCCTCTATTGGCAACATAATTAGCATTACGTTAAATGGGCCGATGTTTGGGACCATAGAATCTGGCCACATTATAGGCACTGACCGGTGTTCAGGCGTGGCCACAACATTGTACGGTATAGCAAATATTGTTCCAAGTGTGTTCCAAGCAAATCCAGATCTTTGTGATTTGCTTCTCTGGAAGAACACATACCCACCCGGTAAAAGTGTATCCCAACAATATGGTAATGACCATTCCAGATATTATACAATTATATGGGCACGTGGGGTTTGAGGTTTTTACCATCTTCTCCTTAAGAAAATAGATAATAAGCACATTTCCTAACTGACAGACATTATTAGCAAAACAGTCTCAGTTAGTCAGATCTTTATATGGCTTCAGTGTGAGATCAACTAAATTACCCGGTAGTTGAGATGATCTTGTTTGTTTACATAAGGGCCAAAAAACACCCAAAAATATCTCCTACAGTCTACTGTGATAAACTGTGTGCCTTTCATCATGACCTCATGAATTATGATAGAGATGTTTTATATAACATAGGTCCCGCCAATTAAGCCGAGACTTTGAGTCAATATTTTACCCTTATTTTTGGAGGTCAGCTTAATGGCCAGTGCCAATTCAGTGTAAAAAAATTCAGTTATTGGGAGAACAAATTTCAGGGTGTTAGCAGCCGTCTAGACTATATATATATATATATATATATATATATATACTAATGATAATAATTCATGGATTTATAGCGAAAATCAAGTTATATGTAGAATTATCTGATTTTTGTAATTATGAATAAATGTTGTGGGATTAAGTAGTGCATTTCACGACTTTCAATTTGAAGGCAGCGTCGGTATTGGGGCGCATTTATCGTTGTGATAATAATATAGGATTATTGAAAACCAAAAAGTTCCGTTTAAATACAAAAATTATTTCAGTAATTTTATCATCGTTTCACAACGCAATCTTGTCTTTCAAACACTTTTCACTGCTTCCATGGTTCACAAGTACGATGTTCGATGATGTTTCTTTGTTATTTGATGTGTTCAAAATGTTTGACATCATCTAAAGATACTGCTAAGATTTTCAGGTTGGCATAAATTGAGATAATTTAGTCTTAATGGCCGGGACCTACGGTGTACACAACTCTTGAGAGTTAGGTACTGAGTGTTTTGTTTAACCTCAGCATGTGTCCATCTAGGAAAGCATGGCTAAGGAATCATTCCCTCGACAAATGGATGAACAAACTAAAGTTTACTACCAATGAATGAAACATCCAATAGATGGCAGGGTCCGATACCACAACAACAACAACAGGATCACATATTAAACAGACACATGAATGCCAACAAAGGCCTTACCTCTCTTCTGTTCTTCATTGCTTCTTCTATTGTGATATCTAAGTTGTTGTAGGTTTTTTCTGCTGCCAGATTCTACAAAATAATATGAAGATGTTTATTGCAGTCGGAGTAGATATGACATCAAATGTTGCATAAATATTCTAGTTATCACACTTTATTCGGATATATCAAAGATGACATGTTCTGATCCTGAATCCACATCACATGTTTTGTAAAATTTTTCTCCAGCCTCACCGGTCAGATGTTACATCAAAGAAATAGCTGTACCTCCAAGTTAGTGCTCCATCTTATATAACATTCATGATACAAAAATCCATGTGGCCAGTACAGACAAAATGAATGAAAACACTTAAGTTTTAATATGTATGCTGTATCCAGAAGTGTAGCAACAATTGAAACGACTGAGTTCCAGTTATCAGATACTGACATGAAGAGTGAGGAACAAATGTACCACTGGATGTATAATATAACTGATGTGATTCAGCTCACATAATATACCATACTAGGTAGATTTAGAAGTTTACTGATGAAAGTTCATAGTCTATATAAGTACTTCTCTTTCATTGTATCACTGACTGGTTGGTATTCATAGTGTAGCAAGATGTTGCAGCCCAGCATCATCTACCCATATATCACACCTTTTCATTGAGTGACACGTGTTCCCAAATTTCAATTTTACCTAAATCCCTGTATACACAGAATGACAGAATGGTTTTACTACTTCTATACTTAATTTGTGCAACCTTCAAATTGTGTATAGATTATTGACAGAATCTCAAAACAACGAAGTAAAAACTTAAAAAACAGTTATTGAACAATCTGAAAATAGATCTGACATATCAGAAATAACACACGTGTTTTAGCCCCATTAAGCTGTGAGTTCATTTAATTCCATATCAGAACACATCTATGGATGTGATAGGAACAAAACAATCAACTTTACATATTTTAATGATGACGATGTGCAAAGTGAAGACACATTAGACAGCCAACATTAGTTCTGGTGAAATTCCAAATAGTGGACTTCCACCTACTAATATTATAGTAGACTTACATTACCTTTTACTACATGAAAATAACTCAGGAATGAAAAGACTTCATTTAAAAATTATTTCATGTTCATTACTAAAATAAAAGTGGTAATCTGTGTATTGTTCTATTTATATATTAAAATTCATATATCTCAACTTGGTGCTGGCATGCATAAAATTAACACAAATGCACAGGTTTAAAAAAAATCTATTAACAAAAAACATAGTAGATTTTAACCGAAAGTAATCAACATATACTAGGTCAAATACTCACAATCACATCAAATTTGGCATATATATCTACTATACAACCATCTTCATCTACTATAGGTAAAGCTGATATCCTCTTCTCAACAAATATATTCAATGCTGTAATCAGAGGTGTAGACGGTGTCGCCTAAACGTAAACAAACAATGATCATTTAATGACTCAATCAGATTATTGGTCAGCAAATATTTCTTATTAAAGATTTCAAATCTGAACCACATGATTTCTTGTATGACAAAACCATACACCGTGAATCATCTAAATATAAAAGATTACAAAAATATGTAGCAGGTGTGTATGTGTGTGTCTGAATAGGTGTTAGAATTACAGGACTAAAATAATGAATCATGGTTACTCGACAATAAATTGATTACATTAACATGAATACTGATTATAATCAAGTACAATAATGATTACATGGTAGTCATGATTACAACCACAATTACAATATATATCACCCAAATGTCAATGTGATGCATCATCGTTACTCACACAGATATCACTATTTAATTAAATAATGGCTATTTATCTAATTTTATTTATTAATACAAATCATAATTGCTTTAAATGTATATTACAGTTTTCAGAGGTGAGAATGGAGAAGAAATTTATTTTCTGATAATAAAAATAAATGGTTAGAGAATACTTTGCCACGTACTTGAATGTAAAGCTATCAATCCTTCTCAATCCACCCAGACACACACATTCCATCACACACATGTCATAATTTTGTGGAGAAATTATTGGTGGCAAAGGAATTATATTAATGCCAGTGATGTTGCCAGGTGGGCACTATCAACAATATTGGAAGTTGGTTTTTGTTGACATTATCTGTTGTCAAATAAATTATTAAATATGACAAAGAAAGATGTTTCTTGTGAAGTACGTGTCACTAGGGTTATTCTCCATTTGATAACATGGTCCGATGGTTTCTAATAACAGTGGATTCATTGGATTTGTTACCTTAGCACACCAAAAAACTTGATTCATGGCAGCTTTAGGGTAATTTTAATCCAATTATATAGAGCGCTATATAAAATGTTGTATTATTATTATTATTAATTTCCCCGTGACTGATAGATATAGGATGGATTGTCATTGTACAGAATATGTTATTTCTAGGCTGACAGCCAATGAGAGGATTCAAATGAAAGATACCTGGATTGGTGTTTTGTTCATTACCTGAGCCGTAAAACTGGTGGATGTGTCAAAGTAAAATGTTATTTCATCATTTGTGATGACGAAAGATATCCCTCCCCCATATTTTTCTCAACAGATTCACAATGAACATGGGAATGTTCTTGGGACTATCAACATGTGGAACATCGCCGATCCATGGGAGATTCTCACCCCCTGGATTTTAAGCCATGATCTACTAAATAATACAGGTGAAACTGATCCAATCTTAAACCCATTTGTTCTCTTCTGAGCCAAGTCAATTATCAGTTCAGCATGTTCGGTTTGCTTTTATCCCACTGTCTGCATCATTGGTTGCCTTCTTGTGAGACTGTTGGGTAGATTATACAATCTGCCCAACAAACACAATATAGCTGGTCAAATTATACCTTGGTAGGTAAACGAACATTTTTTCTAGATGCAATTACCACTACCTGAACTAGCAGAGCTGGTAATGTGACATAGCACGCACAGTGTGAGCACGGTCACTTAAGTCTATGTAATAAATAAGATAATTAAAGTATTTCTTTGGTGCCCAACAGTGTTGCTTCTAGGATCTAGCCTATGTCAGGGAGCTCCCCCTTAGGTTTTAAAAATGTGGGGGATTTTAATGTAACATGGGCACTTGGCATGAAAACCATTTAGGGGTACAAATCCACACCCCCAGGAATATTTGAACTGAAAATGATGACATTTCCATCCTATTTGAAGTATTTATACACATAGTTTTACAATGTAAGCATAATTAAATCTATGCATCACCTGTACCTGTAACATGAAAAAACAAAACTACAAAAATGCTTCAAAATGTTATTGATGAGGCTCGTTTTTATATATTCTACAGGCTTTCTTCTCCTTCCAAATATTTACAGCTAACTCATAGTAAAAGTCAGCCACAGAACATTTTAATATTTTAATTTTCATCAACACATTTCATTAAGGAATTTTTTTCTTTTGCCATTCAGGTGAAGACCACCATTACCAGATATCAGCTGCTTTTCAATAGGCCTGGAAGAAATTATTTGGGTAGTGGGCCATCACACACAATAAGCATCAATTCATGTAGATTTTCCTGGCCTAGGGAGTTCCTTAACAAAGTTTTAATGCTAATCATAGAGGAGAACCGCCTCTCACAGTCGGCAGTGGGTGGACAGAGGATCAAGGTAGAAACACAATTATTAAGTTACCAAAAACTGCATACAATTCCTTCAGTAAAGTATGAATACAGTTAATGATATATGAAATCCATATTTATATCATAATATAAACATAAAATGATTTTAAAAAAAGTGATCTAACAAATATACAGGAGACGGACAGATAAATCCACCATATAAACAAGACCATGTGCTTTTATTTACTGTAAATAAAGATAACTGGCCAATCAGGAGAGAGTATTTGAGTCACGTGACCATCATAATTCAAAATGGACGTTTACCAGCTAAGATCACCAGTCCACAAAAATCTCTCCCATCCTTCAAGCATGGTTCTTATATTCAGTAAATATTTATAAACATGACATTTGAAATGGCTACAGCAGTAGATTTTGGCATTATTTCAGATCAGGAAACTATCAGATGATAAATATTTGGCGTTTATCATGACCCATTTTCTGCTGATAATGCCATACCAGTGGTATGGGATTTTTTTAATTTTAGGCCATACTTTAAAATATCGGGGAATCCTAGAAGCAACACTGATCCCTCTACACAGGGCTTAGCATTGCCTAGGAACTGTTCACACAAAACATAATAGTGATGGGGAGACCATTAAGGTGCACAACACATACAATATTGCGCCAAGCGGTTTTATTCGGAGGGATATTTTTATTTTACTCTCCAAATAATTCTAACAAGAATTAGTTTTAGTGCCATAATTAGTCACTCTATCACGTAAATGTTTTTGTAAGCTATAACTGTGCTACGTGGCTGATTAATTATGAAGCAGAATGTGCATGCATTATCTATGTTCGTACACAGGCAGTGGTGATGTCACAGACACAATGAGCAAAAGTATGCCAAACTCATGCAAATGTTGATGATATTGGTACAAAAAAAGTTTGGTAGAAATTGCCACATGGAAAATACAGAATTGAATATTCATAAGAATGCCTTTAAGGTTCCAACTTGTGGTGAGGTGTTATATTTATAATGTCATTAGTATTTGATAATCTCAGTGTTTTTATCAGACATGGGGTCAATTCAATTCCGGAATTGATGATCAATTTCAATTTCTGAATTGATTATTTATAAAAAAAATGGAATTGGAATTGATAAATTGTGAATTGAGTTTCCCAAAATTAATTTACCATTTAATTTTTTTAATCAGAAATATTTCTTCCATGACAATCCTACTTCAAATATAAACTACTCGGAGTAGGTATTCCAAGTTCCTACACATGGTAAAAAGTAAAAAAAAGAGCTGGTAAAAAACAGAATTGCTACATTTGGAATTGATAAATTTGATGTGGAATTGACCAAATGGAATTGAGTGGAATTGGAATGGACAAAAGAGATTTGACTCCATGTCTGGTTTTTATAGACTAAAAATAGCAAATGGCTGGAATTAGTTTTATTTACAATTTTTATAAGGAGTCGTACATTCTAGAGTAGGATGAAAATATAAAAATAATAACTGTAATATCGATGTTAGTTATGTTGTGATATAACATTGTAAACAATTGACTACCCCATGTAATTAGTTAAGTAATTACTGATTGTGATTACATCTACAGTGTGATAGATTACTGGATCTGAAATTGACTGTTATGATTAATGGAAATCAAGTAACTGATTATAGTCAACTGTGATTACTGATTATGATTACCCATATCTCTGTCTCTGAGTCTCTCTCTCTCTCTGTGTATGTATATGTGTGTGTGTACATATATTTCTTTACATTTTATATCCAGCACTTACTGTAGCAATATTTTCATATGTACCAATACCCAATTCTCCTATTGACTTTTCCATGTAAGCTGGTAAAGGCAGGTCATGTATCTATTTGAAAAAGTAAATGAAATTTAAATCATCAACACCTCTAGACATGTTCATGGAAAACCAACTACATTATTTCCACTCACCATTCACAGTATGCAACACATGCACGCACGCATATGCACAAAACAACAAATATAAATAATCTTTGTAGTTATTAGCCAAAATTTCAGACTAATAAAATTATTCTAGTAATCAGAAAGAAAAACTTACATAAAGGTAGAGGAAGCGCAAGATGCGTTTATGCGTGAGAATGTAGAGGGCATTCCCAGTCATCCTGTCAATAACTGGAAGACGGTGCACTTTATTGGTACACAGGATCTTGATGGCATCAAACAAGCTTGAATCTGGATCCGTATGGATCAGCGGTCTCGAGTAGTCATGCAGTACCTCTGGATACAAAAATTGTTAGTGACAATCAAAACAGTGCTACCATATAAAACTTCAGTCTTCATCATGAGGCCATTAGCACCACAAATTCTGGTCTTCAAAATTACAAGACTTGAGTCAACCTGTACCTAAAAGTGGGTCAAGGTTCAGGGATCTACCACATGAATGTTTTTGTTAACTGTGTATCTTGGATTGTTTTCAGTGGCATTCTGAAGGGATAAAGTTTTTGGTATATTCCATATCAACTGGTGCTAACACATAGAAAATATATCTAATTAATTGATGTAATTGTCCATAAACTAGCACATCCTGTTCAACGTGTCCGCTGACTGAATCTATTTCTGGTCATACATTTAGATAGCTGTTTGGCTAAAAGCACAATCAATCCACCATAATCCCAATCGCTATAATCTAAGATTTTAGCCATTCAATCAATATAAGTTACTGTTTAGTTATTATTATTATCTTTACATCCAGCCATCACTTAAACATCATATTCATATCACCTCTTAAACAATCCTTTGTAGATCATCATATCATCACCACTCATAACAGTGAGTGTTATCCTTCAGCTAACACGCCCACCATCCATCCTTAACAAATATCGATTCATATTCAACAGCTCTCTGGCTAATTACTGATTGTCTTCATCACGAGCACTATCAACCTTACAAGGGGTTTCAACAAAGTATGATTGTAGTAAATGTAAGTCACTGTTTTGTGGCCACTTCTGCGCATGGTAGGCTCCGAAGGTAAGAAAGCAAAATGAAAGTTGAAACACTCTTCACCCACAGCATGGCCAGGGTTTGACAGGTGTTAAATGTCTTTGACCTACCATTTAGGCCTCGGAGGAGCTGTCCCTGATTGAAGGTAGTCAAGTGGGTTCAGAAAGATAACAATGTTTGTCTTCTAAGAGCAGCTAACGATTACCCAGATTATCATCATCATCATCATCATTATCATCACACATGGTCAACTAGATCAAACCATAAACAAGATTCTCACCTCGCCATGTTGCTATCTTGTGCTCCTCCAGCTCATCCATCTGTACCTAAGATAAACAAATTATAACAATTATCCACACAAGTTCATTATCAGACAGCTATTATCACCAACAATAGATATAACAACCTTCAATGTATTTGTAACAACAAGGTTATAACAAATGTTCATAACTGATTCAGCCACCTCAGCTCCTAAAATAAACTGATTAATAAACTTTAACTGATTTCACGACTTTCAAGTAATAAATGGGTATAATTTCTAGTCCTCAAATGGTCCAAGGTTTAATACAAACACAGAGTACTGCAAAAAAAATCATCATAGAAAATTACTATTCAGTTTTCAAGTACTTTAAAAATTATACAATTTTTATGTGTCCATGATATTTTTCTTGATACCTATATAAAAGTCTGGGTAAGCATTATATATTCAAAAGCCAATAAGAAATTGGAAAGATTAAAATTACTTACAGATGAAGGCAACATTGAGTAAATTTAACTTTTCAAATAAAAACGGACTTCTGCTCCATAAAGTGGAGGGTCCTACACCAAACACACAATTATCATAGAACTTAAAGTGAAATATGGGAAACTGTTTCAAACTGGACAGAGTGAATGTTTGGCATGACTTTCTAAAGAACAGAAGTGGAGCTACAACTGATAGATTTGTAAGATGATAGCAATTTTTTCAAATGAATACGCCATGCTTAATCTAACAGGTAAGTAATGTACTTACTGAAGAATTGGGGTGATATTTTTAGTGTTTGTCGAATACTTGCTATGGAACAGCTATGGTTTCCTTTCTGTACATTTTAATGCCATAGGTGCATGCAATATATGTGTATGTGTGATTTTACCCTGGATTTTGTTAATACAAATATGCAGTCTGTGGGTCAGTAATGCTGTATATACAATGAATTAGTACAGAACCAGGGTACTAATTTGTAAATTCAAGATTTTGGGGATTCACAAGACCAAATCGATTTCTTGTAGAATATCCAACGTCTTAAATATAACATTTTCTTCTTTATTTTTGCTATCAGATGGGCTTATTTGTTGAGGCAAGTCAGTTTTTATCACTCAAGGCAAGCAATATAGCAAGTCAATGACTTGTACACTGCAAGTCAACTGACGCATTACTAAACAATTAATATCTGATAATGAACAACATGAAATCAGACACCAGGAAAATATAATTTCACAGTTTCAACAACTGTCAGTGTAACAAATTTACTACCTTTCTTCCAGTCTTTACTGGGATGGGGGAGTGGTGGGGGTTTGGGTGTTGGAAGAGAATATCCACCTAATACGTTTCTTAAATAAGAACACTGGCATGAAATATGTGAACACTGAATCTGCCATGTTGCAAACAAACACTGTACCAATTGTACACACCAGTAAATAAATCTGTATTTACTGTAATAATAGTCTGATGTTGAAAGATTTTTGATGAATGTTTTTCAATGCTACTGTACTCAGATTTTGGTGAAACATTTTTTACTGCATGTTTAATTAATATAACAGATTAAACTACACAACAGATGATATATCAGAAAAGTTATTAATATCTATATCAACAATCATGTATGTGCATGATCTTGGTTTTGATTGTATAATGCAGGCAATTGATCTGTCAAGAAAAATTGGGTTCTTCAAAAAGGTTTGCCTGTACCCTTCCCACTATCACTGTGTCCTCCAATTTCATTAAACCCAAGGCAAAATTTGTATTTCTAACCACACATACACACACACACACACACACAAAATAAAAGCACAATATAAATGATTTTAAAAGATTTGTTTTAAGTTTTACAGGGATATTTATAATATTTCAATTATATAAATTAAACATAAAATATTTTTTAATCCCACCTAATCCTATATTTCCCTGATACCTGCATAATATTAAATCATACTCCACTTTATTGATTTCCAAATAATCTTTTCTTAGAATTATGAATGATGTTGGGGTTAACTAAATATTTGAGATACATAATACTGGGATTATAAGCTAGGTGAATTTCACATATATGTTTGTGAAATTCCACAGACAGATATATCAAGAATTGTTTGCTTTACATCCTAAATAATAATAATATGTGACATTTATATAGTGCCCTATTCAGCTAGATAGCTGCTCTAAGGTGCTTTACAATATTATAAATGACCTTAATGATTATAAAAGGAAAATAGAAGAATCATCTTCAAGTAGTTTACAAATGTACAATAAGACCGATGAATATTATCATATCAAGATACTTGGATAATTATTTAAATAAAAAGATAATAATCTACTATAAATAATCTATATCTGTCTTCCTGAAAATTTTTGAGATCCAACACAATCTTAAACTTAAGCCACAATCAAGACAGAAAATAACATGAAATTATTCACATAACCTGATGTAGTCATATTTTGTTGATTTTTAACCTCTTTAATACCTTTATACAAAACCAAATATTCAGATATCATTATAATCATGGATTGTTTGACAGAGTATTCAGAAAATTCCCATTAAAAACCTGCATAAGGACACCGTACTGAGATGCCACTAGAAGACAGCTTCAAATCAGAAATGTGACACGTCCGAAGTTTCAAGTAAACAACCTGCATTTTTTGGTTTTACAAAAACTGTATGTAGAGTTGCAACTGTTAAGACGATGATCACAGATACGCCCCACCCCCTTGATGGAATAACACCTGGATGCTCAGCTTGTTGTACGCAGGGATGCATGAATATGTGTACACTATCTAATATGTGCAAGATCCAGCATGCAATTAGGCTGGATTTACTTCAAATGGTGTTGTTAACTAATAATAAAGGGTGTTGGTGATCTAGATTCAGAATTACTTTTGCTAACATAGTGACTGGAGAACCTTTAATTTACTAATAAGTTACGGAGCATCAGTTTACTGACCTCATACACTTTCATTATAGATAACACCAGGAAAGATACCGTGGTATTATTGCTATTAGGTAGTCCAGGCTCGAATGATTACAGTAAATTAGCAGGGAATTTGTTTGTTAAAATCTAATATTATTAAATAACAAAAAGTTATATTTTGAGTCAGTTTAAAATCAAATCCCCAAAACATGACTGACGGGAAAGTTGAAAAGAACCACAATTCCTCAACGCATCATTCTACACTTAATATTAACTAGCAAGACAATGTAACGATATAGGCTAATAGGTATGCGAACTGGTCATCTGAGTAACATCACTGAAATAAATTGTCACAAACAGATCTAGGTTTCTTTCAACATGCAGTAAAGCTACCAAATAGTAAAAAAATAATAATTGTCTCCTTTATAATACAATCTACTCGACACCATGCATGCATGCATTCGTACATACATACTTATACCTAATGAACAATACCGCAAGTTAATTAATAAACTTTATTTTTATACAATAAGACACAACCGATATATATGACAAGCATGCAATTATTTCAATAATATCAAGTTGTTTTTACTAACGCCACTGAATTAACACCCAATATTTACCAATTCAGTGACAAAATTTAGCCACCAGTAAGGATAGATGTGAAATATGGGACAGAGTTCGTGTTAGGAAATATATCAAATATAAAGACTCAGCAAGCCAAGTGAACATATCTTTATGGCTGACAATATCTGAATAACCAGTTCAGCCATAGTGAAGCTCTTTGGTTGATAACATCGCACAGAAAACTATACTCCCGCTGTATTAATGGGAAACCAGTTTGCAGCTGTTTTGCCGCTGGAATACTGAAGTCAGTTGGGAAGCTGTTAAGGACTACTAACTGGTCCACACACACACACACACACACACACACACTAGAGAGATGTGCCACCAGAGAGTCACTGTTTAAGCTTGTTAACACTGGATATCTACCACCAACCAGCAGTAGAACTAACTATAACCACAAATGGGGTTAGTTATGGCATTTACAATGAGATGCAGCCATCTTCCTAAGATCCAAAGCAGATATACAAAGACAGTAATGAGAACATAGAAAAAAAGGGGGGGATCTAAATACGGCCATTATGATACAGAGCGTCCAATAAACTGGAAGACACCCAATCATTATGAGTAGACAGAGTGTATTACTGATAGACCTGACACAGAAAGAACGGAAATGATATATATATAAAGATGGATGTGAGACAGAGAATGGCACCATGTTACTGACTACCAGAGAAGATATTACATACACATATACAAACACATATATATATATATATATATATATATATAGAGAGAGAGAGAGAGAGGGGATGAGAGGCTATATGCTACTTACTTGTGTTAAGTCTGTCACCATGTTACCATCCTAGTCAGAAAGACAACGGATAATCATAACAGAGTGGAGCAACAATCGTATGATTAATGGACGTTTACATGTATACTCTAACCATGGACACTTTTCATACACAACACACAAAATTCTCCACTACTTTGTGCAAATCACGATGGTAGAATATGTGTATATTATTATAGCAACCACTGACATGGTCAGAAATCTAATCTCAGGGCAACTTATTTATCTTATGTTTTTTTTGGCACCAGTTTTTATAATATGGATGTTGACATGTCAAGAAAGAACCAAAAAACAAACAAAAAAACAAAACAAAAAATGCTCCAAAATTGAGCTGAGGTCATGAACATGTTCAACAACATGAGTATTTCTTTTAAATTGCTCAACTTGGTTGTGAGCTGAAAAACTTGAAAATCTGCAAATCCATGTTTTCATAAAATCCGTAGCAAAATGGAAGTACACAGAATAATTTCACTGAAATTGATGAAACGGACAGCATAAATAGGTCAAAATCAGATTAAATATTTGACATGAATATGAATTTACAACATACAATAGTAAGACCAGTTTTTCATGTTTTAGCTATTTAGTAATTAATTTGGTAAGACTTAAGGCAGTGTCTATACTGCAGCCCAAACATTACATACAACCAAAAAGGACTTAAAATTTTATCTACAAAAAATATGTGTAAATTGCTGGCTGATTTACAAAAGAATTATCCTGCAATTCACAAGCGTAGAAGCTCTTCTGGTCTGAAAAAGATGCATTCATTCTACCAAGGGCATTGGTCTAAGAAAAAAGGTAGCTCAAAAGTAGTTTCTCAATATAATTTGCACCGAGTAAACTGCCCAAGCCATAATTATTTACGCCTTAGTCCTGGACAGGTAAGACGTGTCTTAGCTTTTTGCCAATTACAAATAAAAAACAAAGACTTTAGTCACTGATTCATTCGTTGTTCAGTGTAAGATATACCTGGTGTGATAACACTTAGTTAATAATATGAAACTTTTAGGCAATAATCTTCACTAACACATGCAATACCTGTACACATTGTATCCTTTGAGTGTTATTATTCTTAAAGATATGTAAGAATTGGTTAAAAAAAATATTAAAACAAGTATCAAGTCATTCTACTTAACATAACAGTCAAGACATGGCAGTAACTTGAAAACGTGCTTATCCGGAATATGACCTGTCGGTTGAAGTTGAATGTATCAAATTCACCTATTCACATTATCTATTCAGAATATCTATGACATAAAAATTGTTGAGACAAAAATTAATACAAACCAGCATAATCTTGAACGCTTTACAAGGAATAATATACTGTCTAGTCAGACTCATTGTAAATGCAATATATTATATGCAGCTATTTTAATACTTTTTAATATTTAATCACGTACATCATTAGCCACTAGACAACAGAACCTGGAAACAGATATTAACAGAACCTAGACAGATTATGCTTACTGAAACGATATTGTATTTGACAACTTGCGCTCTACTAACAAACGTCTATGTCATACGCTGACGTAATTTTGCTTCATTTGGTAATAAAAATGTAATTGGCAGAGATTTTCTTTAACACGATCTATTTCTTATAATGAAGTGGTCCATTCAAGGAGTACATAGCCCCTTTCTCAACACTCAACAAATGTGTTGCAAGGATTTCATGATTAAATCAACCAATCTACATGCTCAGTGAAGTACAACTGAAATATCTGAAGCTAGTATTAAACACAGTGGTCATAGTTGATGTAGCAATACAGTATAAATCAATGGCCAAAAGCTACAGAGAGATAAAAGCTAGCCAATTCCTTGTGCCTCAGCATAAACAAATTCATCAGTCAGTTGTCCTTTTAAAATTAAACATGGTAGGATCTACTTGATTATTATTTACGAAGTTCAATGGATGAAGAACGGGGCATTTAAACAGTGGTATCGACTTACCGAAGGCGACTTGTAGTATTTCTGTAATATCTTGATGAAATCTGTAATCGTTAACATCCCTGAAAACAAAGACAGTGTCGAGATTTGAAACTTCACAGGTCTATATTACACAGTTGACAACGATCGTCTTTTTAGCGGCATGTCATTAAGTCACAGTAATATGAAAATATGTAATTTTATTTAAAGCTTATTTTCAGCTTTTGTTTTAAAACCTGCATCCATGGAAATAAAAATCAACAATTATGGTTTAAAACGATCCACAGATACGATGGGTATATATAGGGAAGGGAGAAAATATGGAACACAAACTTATACATTAAATAAATGAGCGATTCCTTCACCTGCTAATTGGCATTTATACCAGATTGATATTCAGTAGCTATGTCAATTACTCACCAACGAAATCCTGTTTTCTGGAGTCCCACAAAGGGGCAGCTCTAACACCATTATATACCAATGCAAAGAATGCCTTCTTCACCTGAAAACAGGATCAAACATCAGTTAGTGTATTAACAAGTTTCTAGCAGAACATTGTGATATGCCGGAAGGATCACATCACTCAAATAAAACATCATTTCTGGTGACATTTGTATAAAAAAAGGTATGCATAAGATATTGTTATGCATGCATGCATCGGTCAAATCAAACCAAATAACTACAACTCATGCACCAAGTGAACTTACAGTACTCCCACCTTAAAAGATGGCATCAAATAATTAACTTTTGGAGAAAATTAATTTTAATGTGGACCTCATTGTGTGAGCCAAGACCAAGGACTTTCTCTATACCAACAAAATGAAAATTATCTCGGTCACAGGATAGCAAATTTTAAAGAAAATTAACCTGATTTTCATGTATCATGTCTAATACGTGTGATTAACTGATACTAACTGAGATTACAGTATGTTAACTATAATGATGCACAGTGGAGCTTTTATGAACAGATGTACTGATGCAAGCCAAGAAAAACAATGGCAGGTAAATCTGGCACCAATTCATCATCACATACACAAACACAAGTTTGTCATGTGTGTGTGTGTGTGTGTGTGTGTGTGTGTGTGTGTGTGTGTGTGTGTGTGTGTGTGTGTCTAGGTATGATATGATCTACAAATTATCAATATAGTTAACCAAGTTATCAATTAGGAATACTGACCTATTATAGACTACAATGAAAGAGTCAGCTAACTAGGTCAGCTGTAACTGACACAGGTGTCACTGTGTCACTTAGTATCAGTTGGGGGGGGGGATACCTGACACACATTTAGCAAACAAATACCTAATTATAAAAGTTAATTTACACACAGATCATTAACTGGATCGCATAACGTAAACACAGCAACACACAGCTGGCTGACATTTATACTCCAGGTACAAGTAAATGTTGTTATCAAACAGTAATCTAAACATAGGTTCTGCTTACATTTAGCTGCGTGTCAAAAACGACTAATTTTGAACTGGTTGGTATTAAGTCGTAGCACTTGTGGGCCTTCATAAACTTGGCGAACACTAACTCATCGTTCTCATCTGAAAAGTCAATATCACATACAGAATACAAGAAAAACAGGCACAGGATATGCTGATCCTGACCTGGAACACATGTGTACAATAATAATGTCATTATTGATACTCAGAAGACATACTTCTTTACTATGCCATCTAAATGTGTGCCAATCCAATAACAAGCATCCCGTTTATTTTCATAATTAACAGTTATTGCTGCCATCTTCGTATAATAAATGAAAATTAATAATTAATGCACCTACAGCAATTATTAATGCTTTAAATATTTAAAGAATGATGCAAAATTTTCATTATCTAATCCTAAAATAGACAATATTTACACATATAAAAACAGATTATATACAGTACTTATTGTTAATGTGTATCACAACTAGAACACTGACCAAGATCTTCTATCTCCATACGATCCTCTTCATCTGTACTTGGTAACTAGAATAATATTATGGTAAAATAGACAAATCAGTTACACAGGTAAGTTACAAAGGTAAGTTACAAAGGTAAGTTACAAAGGTAAGTTACAAAGGTAAGTTACAAAGGTAAGTTACAAAGATCAGTTACAAAGATCAGTTACAAAGATCAGTTAAATATTGTTGTCATAGTTTCATTATTGTTTATCTTTACCTTTACAGAGACAAGTTATAAATTATAGAAATTGTGAACATTTACTTCAAACAGCACACTAATTAATTATGCCATATTGGCCTTTCTGTTCTGGCACAAGTTTGGTGTATGTATGTATGTGTGTGTGTGTGTTCAGCCTTGAGAACCATGAGCCGTGTGAATATTTTAATATCCAGCCTAGAGTTCAGTCACTGAGTGCCAGGTACAAACATAAATAAAAGTAACCCACCCAGAGTAAAGAAAACAATTCCAGAAACATTGATATTACAATAAAACTACTAACACACAGATTTAATATCAACGGAACAGAGCCAAAGTCTGTTAGTACAGAAGGCTGATTACTCGTTAAATGTCATCATTACAAATTGAGGCCCGACAGCCATAACAACTCAGTTTTCATTACTGTCAAAATCAAGTTAATTTAATATTTGAACATTTACATTCATCGTGCCAGACCAAGTCCAGTTCTTTACCAAGGTGCTGACGTGCTTCATCTTTCAATCTCAGGTGCCTGATGTATCCAAACAAACTGGCACAGTAATTAATTCACCTCTGTTCTAATTTGGTCCAATTACGTTTTTGCTCACCACAATATATTATATTCCAGCGGCTTTGATCACTGATACGTTATGTTCTTCCGTATAAATAGATAAAGTCATCAACTATCTAATGTGACTAAATTATCCACGTGTAAAGCCATCAATTGGCTTCTGTGTATCTGACTGGGTCAGATACAGGAAACATTGATAGTATTTTTTTTACTAAACCAACAATGATCAATAAGTAGGTCTATACTTATACGTATATGTTTACATGTAGTAGATCATGTGGCAGATGTCTGATTGTCATCCACTGCCCGGTGTTTCATTAACGTGTGTGTGTGTGTGTGTGTGTGTGTGTGTGTGTGTGTGTAAATGCCAACATTTTGTTAATTTTATACAAAACATCAAATTATGTATTAAAAATCTAAATAAGATCACATACAGCTAGATTTGAAGGATGTGAAGCTTCCCATCATCGTTCCAAATGGAGACTATGGTGGAACTGATACTGGTAAAGTCTGAACCACACCAAACAACAATAACAGCTATTTGTATACACCTGTTTGGATCCAGATGAATCAGCCAATAGGATTACCGTCCTAACACCTAGTTCACTAATAAAACTAACTGTACCCGATCACCCTATGTAATAATACAATCTCATTCTTTTGCCTGTTTTTCCCAATTACCATGATTCCCTCAATCTATTTTACTTTGTTGTGGCTAAGATGAAAACACCATCTGTTTTCTAGGTGGTGAAACCCAGTTCAAAGTCGTAATGTTAAAAAAGCCCTGAAACTTTCAACAGTTCAACACAGTTTATGGTGTATGTATTCTACAGGGTACCCACAGGATTCAAATTCCCTGTATTTTCTCCGTCTTATTTAAGAAATTTCCCTGTGTAAGGTGTGCAAAACTTGCATGTTGAATGAACTTTGTTTTTTAGTAACCTGGCCTTCATCCATCCCACATGCTATAAATTCCCAACAGGCAAAATTGTGTGTGTGTGTGAATAATCCAGAAATGTAGACAATCCAAACTAATACTACATGTAACAAATACATGTCTTATTTACCTCGTTAGTTAACACCTCTAATTAATAAATGTAACAAGTAAACCTGGAACCTCAAATAAACCTCCAACTACGACATAACCATCGTACATTACAACTTACCACTGCCGGTAATGAATGACTGCGAGATCTACGACGTCGTGAGAAGAGCTTCCTCATTTTGGAAAGCCTGGTATCTGCCAGCCGCGAGCCAAAACTGTTACCAGGGTTGCCTTTAAACATGATGTCGCCGCTAGTCCAATATGTTGTTAAACAAAGATGACGACGTGGTGATGTTCCACAAAGACAATTGTTGTCCGGTAATTCTGTGTTGTTGTTTTTACTGCGGGCCAAACAATCCCAGCACGGACGTTAACAGATCTGACGTAAGCGTGTAGACATTACACTCGCGCTGTGCGATGTTTTTGTTCTACTGGCTGAAAGCCCCTAGTACTCCCCGAGTTCAGTCTTCGCCTGCCAAGTGCCACACAGACAGACACACACACGTAGATGTAGAAAGCCAGAATGACATAACATAATCCACATCAGTGCTAATTTATCGCCTCTACTAGGTATATCAGTAGAGAGTATAGCCGAATATAAAGCTGGTTAATTACCACACACAGTTAACCAAATCATCCATGTTCAGCTTCTGAGCAAGTCATCATCATCACTGAAGATAGTCAAGATGACGTTTACACTCCACAAATACGTGCCAAATCATCCTCAGGATTATATCCACTTCATACTGACTACTTTAAATACGTCCACATCACTCAATGGTAACTATTTCCACAATCACAAAAAAGGTATAAAAATCACACGTAGATGCGACGTCAGTGTGTAATTCCGCTTGTGCTCCGTGATGTTATTGTCTTATTATTGGCGTTAAGCCTCTAGTAGATCTACTCCCAGATCAGTTTGATTACACATTTAAAAGTACAGAGGGTAGTAATCATATCAATCAGTTTTTGTAAACATCTCTCTGCATAAATAATCACACACGCTCCATGTACAAGCCGATATTAATGCATACAACAGGTTGCGAGTGAATGGACATGACTGTAGTCAGCTTTCCCAGAAATGTGACAATTTTATATTCAGTCTGGTCACATTAGCATAGCATTAAAATGGATAACAAACACGGCTAGTAACAGTTAGATCAGCGACATATTTACTTCCCCGACACAATACAACAGCCAACTGTGCAGTGATACACTGAATTAATACAAATAATACAACTGAAATGGACAATTTCTGCGAGTTTTGAATTATGCTATGATAAAACGTGACAGTGATAGCTGGCAGACTATTAACCAGCTGGTTAAAGCTATTCGTGACCAATCAATTTTAGCTCAGTGCACACCATGGTCACGATCGTTTACCACGGGTCTTCACCTTCACCTCGGTGGCTACCTTTTTCGGGGTGAACTGGGCAAGTACGTTATCTAACATAATGTCACCATAGCAACAGCGGTGGCGTACTGCCGACATTTGTGTCGTCATTTCAGCGGAGCCATCGCGACCACACACTTTATAGATAACCACTCCTGCTGGCGTGCATCCGAAATAATGTCTACTGGTCACCGGAAAGATGATTTTTTTGTTATCTATTCATTACTCCTCCAGGAAATGGTGTTACACGGCACGTAGGAATTAATGCCTCCAGGATCAGAGCTACTATTCGCGTCACATCCACAGACCCAAAACCAAAACAAACAAACCGAAAATTTTATGACGGCTCAATCGTGATAAACGAAAGCTTAATGCTGTCAATTCATTCAACTCACATTCACAGCTATATACCTGATGATGGTGTACTTCGAGCCCATTATAAAGGTAGACAATAGTGGTGTGTATGCGATGCTGGTGTTAAACTACCTGGTGCGAATTCAATAATAGGAAGTGTCCAATACGGATAAGACCAGCAACATCCAAACGGGATCAGTAATGTTAAACCACTGTCAACAAACACGGTAATGGTCAAGCATCATCTGCCCACACACGCGCGCGCGCAAACACACACAAACGCAGAGCCAGAAGCTATCTAATGAGGCAAAAGATAAAAAATCAATTGTCAGAATTATGATTTATCACCTTGACATGTCCTATAGGTTATTCCATAAATCAATATATTAACTTCGAGTTTATGACAAACACTAGGACAAGGAAAGGGTCAGTTAGTTTTATGATCTAATTAATATTTATACAGGAACTGAGCTAAAATAGTTTCATTGATAAGCCTCAATTAATTATACCACTGACATCTATCTGTATGCCTCTTGTGCCCTAGTATTAATATTTATTGGTAAATTGCTCACAATGGCACCTTTCTAATTTCTCACATTAAACTAAAACATTTTTTAATCGTTTCACACAATTATCTTAATCTATGTGGTGATTCAGTACCTGAAGCAGTAGTTTATACCACGACTAGTATTGATATTTCAATATGCACCGTTGTTAAATGTCCTTGATTAACACACACAGACACACCTTAGCACTTGTGTGTACAATGTTTTCTACTCTGATAAATCCTGACAAGATCGACACAGATCACACACACCACACAGATACCTGACCTGACGTATCCACGAAGCCCAGCTCAGAATGCATTAACATAAAACGTCCTATCCTGTCCCTCCCTGTCCAGACACTGTCCTCATCAGTAATGAGACTCACGTCTTATAAAATTTAATTCCTGCCGAGAAGTGAACGATCTCTCTCTCTCTCTCTCTCTCTCGGTGGACAACTAAATCGACCAATAGCCACCAGAAATAGCCAAACCAAATTCATTAATCCTTTAGCGCTAGACTCCAATCGCATAAACATCGGACTGACAACCGGGTAAAGAGAATGCTAACACACAAACGTTTCTCCATTCCTTAACCTGGCCTAGATACATGCCATCGCCGTACAGGTCATCAAAACGCGCCGCCTGCACCTGGAGGCACCAATCCTCTAACAACAATCACGTTAACTGCACTAAGCCAACATGTCCATTTTACAACTATCTCGCCTTCACCATTGTTGTGAGCAGATATGGGAAAGAGATGGGAAAGGGGCTTTAAAAAAACTAGCCCACTGTACAACAGTATTGGTAACGTGCTCCGGGCAGGTCGTCGGTATCACAGTGGTGTGTGTGTGTGTGTGTGTGTAGTATTTAGCGCCTTGGCCTAAGCCACTACCGAAGTGTCAGTTAGAGCTGGGGCTAGGTATTTGTATTGTCTGTCAGAGGACTGCACACTGAATACTAATCATTTGTGTATGTTTGGGGATAGGCAGCGGACAATGTATGCTGCACAAGACACATCATCATCATCATCGTCAAGACACACGCTGCAAAGATTTACCAACAATAGTCAGCCTTTGCATCCAATCATGATAACAATCAATAGGAAGGGGCTTAGATGATGAGCGACTTACAAAGGTACTGCAGCGAAGTCAATGATGAAACGCCCTTCAGATATGCCCACGCCGAGATTCGAACTCAGGTGGTGGTGATCTGTGGTCCAACGCGCTTCCAACTAGACCACGGAGGCGCCCTTCGAAGGGTGGCTTAGAATCAGCGATGCTAAATATTTGTCTCAAAAGGTCTGATACTCATAAAAGCGAATGTACACAAAGAACTTGGTTAAGTATCAGAGCGGAATACCTAAGTGGTCACAGAATAAAATTTAATCTTCGTCTAAGATATTTGAAGAGAAAGAAATACCATTATCCAAACACTGACGGTGTCATCATTTTAGATAAGACACGCTGAGTATCTATGACCAGCGAATACAAATATCTCCGCGGTCTGTCAGATTCTCAATATGCTCACCCCTGGATATAATGATATTACAGTTTGTCTGTGGACCAGGTGTATGAATGGCTGTATTGGAGCCAGCGATCGAGATCAAAAGCTTATCAATAACTTGCCTGTCGTGTAACTGTATTTGTAAACAGCAACACAATAAGTAAATGATTATCCCGGCAAAAACCGCGATCAGTCCAGACACGTAATACCAGGTAAGGTCGACGTGACACGTACATACCCGTCAAGATGTAGGTAAATAACAGGATGATGATTGATGTTTTACGGCCACTTTTGTGCACATGTTAGGCTAAATAGGCGGAGCTACCTCCAAAGGTAATGAAGCGAAGTCAAAGATGAAACTTCCCTTCAGATACGCCCACGCCGAGATACGAACTCAGGTGGTAGTGATCTGTGGTCCAACATGCTACCAACTAGACCACAGAGGCGCCCCCGTAAATAATGGGAGATTCGATTTAATTGATGCAGTAATTCTACAGCATTCGGATATGGAAAGTCAAACGTTTGCTATATGTATGTGCAAATGCATGTATGCATCCACGCATACATGCCCAGGGTGTAGGACAGAACTTCCACTGTTTGAGCACGTAACCAGATTCAAAGATAACGCTACTTACTGACATAGTGCATAAATACATGTATTTATTTACTTCACCTATATGACCCAAATCGAGCTCATATCAAGCGGGACTTTTAAGTGACAGCAATGAATGGCCAGAACATGATAAAATCAGTAACCTTGAACCACACAGGTTACATGTGATAATAATTCTGATAATATATGAATTATTAACCCCTCTTACCCATCACACTGGCTAATACATGTCAAACATACAACAAGCGTCATCCCTGGGGAGCTAGGCTAGTGCTGGGCCGGAGAACCCCTATTATACCTAAAAATTAGATTAAGTAAGCTGGACACAAAC
This sequence comes from Paralvinella palmiformis, assembly GCA_025642065.1. Taxonomy (NCBI): domain Eukaryota; kingdom Metazoa; phylum Annelida; class Polychaeta; order Terebellida; family Alvinellidae; genus Paralvinella; species Paralvinella palmiformis. The sequence goes on along the minus strand of JAODUP010000649.1, from coordinate 10,222 downwards.
CATGAAACAGTCAGCGGTTCTAATCCCGGAGTTGCTCCATTTTATATGGGAAAGTTTCACCTCATTAGACGATCACCTATCAGGCTTACGTCCCACCTGATGAAGCTCACCAAAGCGTACACTCAGATAACTGCCCCATACACACCAAACCAGACAAATAACTGGCTGTGTCAGAGTGTGGTATAATAAATAATCCATTATAAAGAAAATCCAGATTATAAAAATACGCAAAAAGAAGAAATACGTATGACCTATTTAGAAGTGTGAACAAACTACATTATGAAAACGAAGTCGTACAATAGAAGCACTGTATATGTGTGTGTATGTGTGTATATTTCACTACTTGTCTATCCAGCCATCCAGAGCCTGTAAATGGTTCAGTGATCCTTGTCCAGGCACCGTGAAATCACTTCAATAAATGCCACTTTTACATGATGATTTCCTCAAGCTAACAACAGTCTATCCCACCCGGACTGTTTACCATTTGGGACTCTGTTTTTGTGTGTATGGAATGAGTGGTGTGTGTGTGTCTGTGTGATACACTGATGCGGCTGATCATACTGAAGAAACAAATCAATCTTAATCAATTCACCAACCAATCTTAACTTGGACAATAGCCAATTAATGCCATATTGTGGTAGAGCGCACACACACACACCTACACCTATATTACTCTATATAGCAGTAGTATATTGACTGGAGCAACATTTTCATTATTAATCATCTACTTGTATCAGTTATCCCTATAGTATAGGTATACTGGGAAACAGGATCCAGCCTTCGGGGGGGGAGGGGGGGAATGGTCACATCATGTTTAGTAATAAGTCCTCTCAACCTAAGAAACCCTACACTGTCAGGCTCCAGGTTCATATTGATCCGGTTGAAAGTCTAAAAGCTCGGACTCGACCGGGCTCTCCGTGACCTAGATTGTGAGCTATAAGTAGCACAGCTGGGTTGCTGGTCATCTGTGTTGTCAGTTGATAGCACAGCTGGTTATGTTCTGTAAGATTTAGGCCATTGCACATTGACCTACACACACATCCGGGCGCAGACACTGGCACACACACACACAGGGGTTGCTTTATTTAACCTGAATACTAGTTAAACCCAGTACATAGGGGCTTAGGGTAACTCCCACCAGGAAACAATACACCCAAATACACAAATAATTATACTAAACCTAGATTTGTAGGTTTGCATGAAGCACACTACCAGTTACACCATGTGAATGCTCTAATATTCACACACACACACACACACACACACTGGTAGTAATCAGATAGCCAACAGAAACCTTCTGTACCTGAACAATCAATGTCTATTGAGTAATGTAACTGTTCAATAACAACCAGTAATCAGTTACGGCAGCCATAATGATGAGCTATAGATAAGATAGTAAAGAGAAGCTAATAACAGGCTGGAGATGTTTAACAAAGATGATCTACTAATTACCAAAACTGTTGTCTTAACAAAACCTATCTCACTGACATGTAGAATTAGTCAACTGAAGCAATAAACCAGTCAATAAATGTTAACGACTGCACCATTCTGTCCCTCTTACTGCATGACTCCGTCCCTGTGACTGCAGGATTCTATCTCTCTGACTGCAGGATTCAGTCTCTTTGATCAGTTTATTGACAAAAATATAATCCGATAGCGGAGAGACATAGACAACAATGTGCCACTCAACAGCAGTAACCTACAGCCAAGTTATCTAACTGAACTGGAGATAATTTAATTTCTGAATTATACGCATATTGAAATGGCATAACAAGAAAATATTAATTGTCAGCATTTACAGCATATTGGCTGTCCTTCCACCAGTCACTAATTACAGTTATAACCATTACCATCACTGGTCTAGAAAAACATTCTCTCCTATTTGTAACATGTAAAGCTAGATGAAGTACATCATCATTAAATAGCAAAACGTATCTATTCTTGTTATTATTATTATTATTAATAACCAGACAACAATTATATGGTAACTCTTAAATCATTACTATTAACATTATTACCCCCAATTAAATCACTTCTGCTATTCCAATTAAATCACGGCTATCAATGTAACACTGTGTTATATGTAATGTCCCTATTTCCTTATCTCATTAAACTGTCACAGTGTCCTGGTTGTCCTTGACAGTGTCAGATCATAACTCAAGCTAGCCATAAAAGGTAGGTAAAAATGGTGATGTTATAAATAGATCACTCCACAGTATTTGTGTCAACCGTTACAAACAAGTGGCTCAGATACATGTGAGCCACTTGGCTTCCTTTTCTGGGTTTTGTGGCAAGCATTCTTTGTACTTATACCATAGCAGCTGTGTATAAAATGATCAACAATGATATATTAAAAATGTTACAGGTGCTTTAACAATTTACTAGTCTCTCTCTCTCTCTCTCTCTCTCTCTCAGTGTCTATGTGTGTGCACACACGTGCACGCCCCCTGTGTGTGTGTGTGTGTGTGTATGTTGGTGTATTACCAGTACATCAGATGCCTAAACATATGATCTAATCATGTTATGGATCTGTTTATTAATATGCTATTATCAGGAATGAAGAATGTGTGTGTGAATGCATTCATTCATGCATGCATGTGTGCGTGTCCATGTCCAAGTGCCCATGCGCAAGCACACATCCAAATGCTAATTTTACTACTATTTGTGGTGTGTATATAGCATAGTGAAATTCTAAGTAAAAATTCAAAAATAGTTATGGTAAAGGCCTAACTCACAATACCTATACTGTCCTTGATCAATAACACACATCTCTGTTATAACAGACTAAAGTACAAATAATTTATTTGTACCTAAAAATCAGTGTACATACTGAGATACACAGTACCACTGTACAAACAGAAAAACCGTAGCTCAGGTGGCAGGTGCTGCCATCTGGTTAATAACAGTATACATAAGTGCTGCTCCCTGGTGAGTGGAATGGAAAACAAGTACTTACCCTGAAAACGTGTGTACCCTTTTTCTTGTCCCTCCATATTATAAGGTGTTGTGTGCTGTCAAATGGCGACATGCTTTGACCTAAAAAATAAAATGATGAAAATGCTCATAATTAAAATGAGATATAAATCTTCTCTCTCTGTGTGTTTTATGGTACACAGTAAGAGGCAACAGGCACAGAGCATCAACATATCTAAACATCCTTCGAAACCTACCTGTGTGTGTGTGTGTGTTTGGGCGCGCGTCTAAATAATTCACACAACCAAAGGACATCTGATAAATTATCTAATAATAAATACTACTAGCCAACAACCAAGATGATTTGTGCCATCTGCTCACTATCAACAGTATTACACAACCATATTAAACCAAAGCATTAATGGTACTGCAATCTGTCTGTCTTTATGTTTGTGTCTGTCTATTTACTTTTTTCACATACACACTTTTAGTCAAACAATTGTTTAGTGTGATATTGGTTTAACAGATGTTATATTACCAACCTAACTTTGAAGACAACACAACTCACAGAGATAACTATATCTATACAAACTAATATTAGCATTTAATAGATATTAAACAGATGATACAATTATCTGTTCATGTATCGAAATTGTACTTTATATCAAACTTTCCACCATCATCTGGCTATAGTACACTATTAGCAAATCTCCCATACTATAAATGGGGCTGATTAGTACATTCAAACTTGGAATAATTTGTTGGGAAGGACTCGTGCACCAATGCAACTGTATGTTACAAAGACAGAGCATCAAGGTAATTTTTCTCAAATTTCGTATTGGCAGTTAGCTGTTCTGTGATCTAAACTAACCATCCCAAATATATATATATAATTTTCCTAATATATATATATATCATTTTTGGTGAAGAAAATACGCTGAACACTGAATGTTACTGTATTATAACAAACAAAATTAAACAAAATTAATTAAATTTACAGATGTTTCAGCAACAAATTTAACAATGGCGCTAAAAATGGTAAATCACCTAATGACATATCAGCAAGAATTAACGATGTAAATGACAAGATATACTTTTAGAAAATGGGTGCACTCTGTTCAAAGACGCTGCTGTAGTGTTTAAAAGTATTCAGCATGGTGTTTCCTTGTCTTATTTGGAAACAGCTTCAAATATTGGCGCTATGCTATATATAAACATTAAACCAAAGAAAGAAATTTATATGTGAATAAGCTGATAACAATTTTCCTAACTGAAACACCCCAACTAGACCACTTGTTAAATTTATTAGATGAAACCATCTCGTTCCGTGAAGATATAGCGAGACCATATATTTTATGCTAAGGTGCCCCCACCCCCTGGGGAATATCAACAGAACTATTTAGGACGGTTTCCCCCCACAAATTTTCATTCAACATTTCTCCGGAGGTTTAGGGGATTAAAACAACTTTAACAACTGTTCTCCGCTTTGATACAACTCAATATGGATAATCTAAGCGCGATACATTGGCGAGTGCCAACTCCAGCTCAATCCAGCCGATCAGGCCAATGAGAGAGTAGTGAGATTAATTATACCCAATTCAACCCTTGTTGATGTACAACGTTACCAACATTATTATAATAATGATGGTGCGAGCGCGCACCCGTGTGTGTTTGTGTGTGTGTACATGATCATGCATGTACTACTGTGTGTTCTCATTCTTGCACCCACCCCACTAACAGCACGCTTAGTTGTTTTACTAGAAATATCTTAATATTTTAACCTCTGTTACCATGGGTAAGGCACGTTGGTGTGGCCACATATTGTGCACATGGTAGGCTAAATGGGCCGAGCGACCTCCGAAGGTAATGAAGTCAAAGATGAAACAACTTTCAGATGTGCCCACGCCGAGATTCGAACTCGGGTGGTAGTGATCTGTGGTCCAGCACGCTACCAACTAGACCACGGAGGTGCCCACATAATATTGTGGATGAAGTGATTCAAGTATTATAACACAACGTAATAAAACAAAGTGCCAAGCTTGGACGATAACACACAGAAATATTGTGATAAATGCTTCCGTGACAAGACACAATACAGCACAACATCTGAGTGTGTCACTGGGACTTCACATAATACTTCTGTGGACCTTATATGGCTGGAAGAGATTCAGTCGGCATTACTGAGCATAAAGGGCGATTATTTGTGGAAGAAATCGCTTTGTCAGAATAGCATTAATGGCTAAGAAAAGCCCGGTATACTTCTCGTATGTGTAATACAATGGTTCAGCTAAAGCTGCTGTATGTTGTTTTCTTACTGCTCATAAAGTAAACAAACCATATATGATGATACAAAGAATGACATATATTCAGGCCACATATTTACATCAGTAAAATAAATCGTCCAATCAGTATACTGTTATAAAATGTACAAGAAATCATTGGACAGGGATTGGGCAAAGTTCATTAACAATGATCACAGATGGCAAGGAAACTTAGGAAGGATAAGCGAGTCTGAAAAGGTGATGGAACCTGGCCATTTTTATGATAGAATCTGACAAAAATGTGGAAGAAATCTGTATCCAAATTTGTTAGTTGTATCCATGCCAAGGGAAGACACACACACACACACACACACACACAAACAACATCAACAACAAAACACGCGCGAAAAAGGTTTAGTGAAAATCTCCTATTCCTGCTATCCTCAGAGGTGTTTATAATTAACTTGATTTTATTATATGTACTGATAGATATGTTTTGTCTTCAATTATAACTACATTATATCATATGTAATAATAATATATACACCAAATACACACATTTTGTTTCCTTTTTAGGTAGTGGTCATTTGGTCACAATTCTATAAGATTTATAAACATCGCGAAAACCTCAGCCCACGTCTTTATTATATGTAACATACAACATACGTTGTGTCAACATTTATAGTAACATGGTGGCAGAATATAAGATCAATTTACAAAAGACAAGGCGTTAACTATCTTTCAAGTGAATATCAGTCTACAATAAAATGGTGGCTAATTGGTCAATCAATTGTCCTCAAATTAGTCAAGATATTACAAATGGTTACAAGTGTACAGCTTATACAGTTATAGGCTTGTGGCACACCAACATCCAGTTTGCTTGTTAAGATTTTGAAGAAATTAATTATTATATCACTTATGTCTTGGAATATATGCACAGATTGAGTGTTTATGTTGATAGAAATAGCTAGTTAATTATACAACAGAATACGTACGAATGCTTAGTATTGGCACACACAGAATGATGACATTATACACATAACCGAGGAAACTGTTCCAAAATACACAATGTACAGATATAAACACACCGAGAAGTAAGCTAAGAGTATATTATTGTCCATATACAATACTAGATAATGATGCTGACACCCACAGATTGAATAATAGGACTTGATTGGTTTCCTTTAGCCTCAAAGTCTATAATCGTAAAACACGGATAACACACACAAAAACTACTGTATTTGGGTAGCACGTGTACAGTGTACGTGTTGAAATAAATAACGATGGATATAAAAGTACAAAATCCGGGTAAGCTGAGAGGAGGATTTTGTAACATTAGTTCACCGGCTTGTTGTCAGCTAAAATAGCATCCTAACTACCTATTTAATTACACAAGCCACTACTTCAGTGTTGAGTACACAATGTAGATATAACATGTAACACTTACTAGCAAGAGCCATTTAAAGATGGCGAAGAAGAATAAAAACGACATTCGTCTGATGGCAGCTCCTCAAGTTTGGCTAGAACAAAATTATTGGAATAATGGGATTTAAATTAACAACAACCTCACTCAAGCTGTCCCTCTAACAAATTGAGGCCTGCTCGATGACTGGCCACAAATAGATCTAACATTTGGATGAACATTCAGATGAACGGATGTATTAGCTTCTGCAGAATTTGTACGGCATTAACTACTCAGAACATTACTACTGGCTCAGTTTAAAACTGATGACTTCTTTCTAAATGGTGATTATTTTCCAAGCCTAAGACATTATAGCCATTCTAGTACTGATCATATGCTGACAGTATATGACTAATTACCCTTAATCTAATGTATGGATACTGTGATCACTAAAAGCCAGCAGCAAAAGTCAAGCTGAGCTCCTCCTGGCTGACAGCAAACAAACAAACCTGTAATCAACCTATTTCTAGATTTGCAGACATTCCCAGAGCTACATTAGCCTAGCTGATATTATCATATGAAAATGTCAGATTATTTATGGTGAAGCCATACATTAGCTTGCCAGGAGAGATGGTGAGTGGAATATAATATTATCTGACATGAATAACCAAAATTATTAACAAAATAAAGACAATATGTCTGCACTTTAAAAAAAGAAGTGGTACAAATATTAGCTAATTCGGTGATGATAAACCCAAGCCCAGCTTCTGTAGAGCAACACAGGGGATAGCACAGGACCCAGTAGCTTAATTAATATAATTATGAAACTGAGTATGTGCATGTATATCTGTGTATGTATGTCAATATGTTCCTTCCTCATTCACAATAAATCACAGAGATATAATGTTCTTGCTTCAAATGAACTATAATCTCTTCACACCTCATTTTATCCATGAATTGGTTCATAATTAGAGTTACTTAAGATGCTTTGAATACTGTTTGTATGAAGTTCTACACAAGTGACATGCACATAACAATACAAATAACCAAGCTTTAAAAAACTATAATATATAAAATTCTCGAATAAAAGTTACTGAATGTGCATAACAGTGTCAAATTTTTGTCTTGACAATTACCACTGAATGTTATCATAGTGTGAAGGTGCTTCCCCTGGCCTGGCAAGCATAGTTATTTATAGATACTCCCATATATATATATATATATATATATATATATATATATGTGCGTGTGTGTATGCATGTTTGTGTGTGCATGTGAAATTAAGGTATAAAGTAAATGTGGGCAATCTGCCAGTGCCAAATATCTCAACTCAGGCTCTGATCTTTTTCTACTTCTGACATATCTAGCTATATGTGTTGTCCATAAAATATGACAAAATCTACAGAGACAGGTCTTGACACAGTAGAGAAGCTTGGCTCACATACTGCTTCCTACCCACATCTAGCCATAGTCTGTTATAAAAATAGCACCTGAATTCCCACTCAAGTTCCTTAACACCATCACAGTGTTCCTAACACCTACACAATGTTCCCATCCCAGTAGGGATAGGCTCATTTTTGGACATAATGCATCACTGTTGTTATAAACATAAACACAGAAACAGCCCACTTATAAGACATAACAGAACATACAGCCTCTGGTCAGCTAGATTTCTCCTAACCTGAGATACACTGCCTTATATTGGAAATAAAATATTGGCTCTGCTCTGTCTGGTATACAGCACACTATAGCCGTTTCAAAGCAAATCAATACCTAAATGCTCTGTGTATAACCGGTGTTGAGTCACCATATCCTCACGTTGTGTTACTGGGTTCTCTATGTTGACAGCTTATTGGTTCAGTATATTGAGCACTGCACATAGTTAACATATATGCTAGTATCCACATTACTAGACAAAATGTACATTTAGGTTTAAACTTATACCAGCCACACAAATACCTTTGTATATGCTATAGCCTGAAAATGTCAGATCCACTAATTAGTTAACCTGGCCATGAAATGTTACAACAAGTGCTGTCTATAAATAACCACAAAATATATATTAATTGAGGTTTAAGCTGTTATTGTAATGGGATTAGCAAACCATGGCATGTCCACACAATATATATCAGCACATTTCTTAACCAAATAATGCAGTGAGTATTAGAAATATTGAGTGATAATCTGAATAAAGCAGATTTCCACCAATAGTTAATCTCTCTATGTTTCTCGTGTGCACGCGCGCGGGTCCGCACACCCACAGACACACCTTTCACACAAGTTATATATATCGGGTCAGCGACGAAGGGATGACATCACCACATTATACACACTGTCAGTGGTGCCATAGCATATATATACTACTGAGTCCAATCCTAGCCAAGTCACAATACTAGTAGACTAGCTGAGTACGCTGGCTTACTATAGCACAACATACATACATCTAATTACCTGATATCTCAATCACCGTCAACATCATCATCTCTAAATAATACCATAGTCATAGTCATAGATAAGCCCATAATTATATAATACAATATCCTATGCCTTCTTCACCGTTACACTCCCACCTGATTTTCCATTTGATGGTGACTTGAGACTGCTGTCCACGTGATTGTCGTCTCCAGCTTCATCGCCGTTTATGTTTTCAGAATCAGCCATGTCTAACTGAAATGGCTAAAACCATTCACTACTCTCTGTTATCACTCAAGCCAGATGATGGTAGTCTGTGGCATGTACTTTGTTGATCTCCTTGCTGTCAAGGTCAACTAAACAGGAAGTGCCTCACTTCTGTGCTCGGCTCATGAATAATATATCACCAGATGTAAACAAAGCCACGTGCTCCGTGCTCCCACAATACGGCTAAGCTAAAATCTTTACCGATAACTCAGCGTCTATTATCTGTCTACGGCCTTGTCAGAACTGTATATTATCAATTGTTTAATAAATGAGGTACCAGGAGATAAATCTAATGAGACAATAATTCGATAAACAAACGGCAAACAAAACGTAAAATCTCAACGTAGAATGATCAAACCTGGGAAAAGATGACGCAGAACTATCATCAGGCAGTTCGTTAGGAATTCAAATAATAAGTGACAGTACACAGTTCAGTACAACTGGGTATCATTATTTGTGTTGAAATCACAGAAGTGGTTTCTGCAACCCCCCCCCCACACACACACACCTCAGTTTAACTAACTACAAGTCAGTACGACTGTGCGCAAAGGTAATAATAATACAAGCCCCTGATGATTCGACATTGTGTGCCGTGTGTCAGCACTGTAGCCCTCGTGTGATGGGAGCTAGATGATAGAAAACCCACATCAACTGGCAAAATACAGAGTAGATATTTCGGTTTAGTAACAAAATAGACAAAGTGTACACTTACTGGTAGATGGAGATAGTGGAGGGCTGGCTGATGCCTGTGGAAACAGAATAGTACAGAGTTAGCAAAATATTCCAGATGTAGGAAACTAGTCAGTAAAAAAAACACCATAATGCAGGTAATAGAAGCATACGAATACATTCAGTATATAATATAATGTATGTGCAAATAGCACAGTACCCATAACCACATAAACACCTAAAAACGTCCATTGTTATGATAACAACAATTCGGTCTATGTATGTATCTCTATTATAA